>VZTX01010645.1:93583-110220 GCA_013400915.1 Pardalotus punctatus | reverse complement strand
CGCAGGGCGGCTCCGGGCCGGTGCGCCGGGGCTGGCGCTGGACCAAAGCGCTTCCTGCGCGCTCCTGGGAGCGTCCAGGGCCCCTTGGTGGTCACTGGAGCACAGGACGTGCATGGAGGGGCTGCCCTGCATCTCGCTGTACCCCTTGGCTTTCCGTCTGTCCCCTGCCGTTCGTGCCGGGCAAGGACGTGTCTGTATTTCTGTTTGCGATGTGCCCCAGAGCAGGAGAGCGGCCGCCCATCGCCTCTCGCTGCTCGGCTCAGGCTTCGCTGGGGCCGCTGCCTCCGCCCGCACCCACTGGGGCAGGTTTTACACCGCATCCTCCTGCACCCTTCGCAGGTGCCTTTTGCGTCTCACCTTTTCGCTTTAGGAAGTGACAACAGTGTCGTTTTCATGAGTAACACAGGGCCTGCAAAGGGCGGGATGGATGTATTGTGTACATTTTGGAGTGGGTAGGGAATAACCTTCGTTTGGGAGGAGGTTTTTCCTCCCGAGGAGAACGCCTGTCGTCTGTGGATATGGCAGCAGAGAAGTGCAGGGCGTCTTCAGACATGAAGATGCTTCCAGACGCAGTTTCCCTACGCAGGACATGGGGTGGGACAGCAGGGAGGAAGGAGGGGCCCTTCTCGCCCTGGAGAGCGGCGGAATGCGCCTGAGCCCACCTTAATAAATTGAGTAAAGCTGAGATATTGAAGGTAAATGTGAATACAGAAGCTGAGGCAACCCTGGGGGTGGAATTGTCTATTTTGATCTGCATTGCAGGTGCATAGGAAGCATCCAGGGTACTTGTTGGCTTTACTTAGACGGTAAGGTGCTTACACTTAAAAAGCTACATTGAGCTTTTCCAGTATCAATTATTCTCCTTAATTAAAAATAGAAGACAAATGGATGTAACTGTAAATACAGTGCTTTTTCCCATATAATTTGCTCATTAGTGAATGCAATTCTGTAGTGCATTTTTATGACTGAGCCTCTGGGAGACTGACATTTATGCTCTTAAACTGCACATTGCTTTTTGGTTTGATAGTTTAAAGCAAGTGCTTTATAAACAGATAATGGCTGACTTGTAATATTGTTGATTTTTTAGGCTTTTGGTTGTGCTGATGCTCCAGCAGTCGTTTTTTAGTAAAAACAACAAAGATCAGAAGGTCATAATAAAGTATCAGCTGGTTAAGTAGAAAGAAAGAATACTGGCTAAACTGAGGCATAACCGCTTGTTTTCATCCTGTTGTTGTACTTCTGCTTAATATATCTGTAAAGTTTCCTCCCTCATCCCCTTAGAAAAGATGTGGTCTCATGACCAATCCGGATGATCTGTGTAGTTTCCAGTCCAGTAGTTGTTGCAAACTGTAGAACAGCAATAATTTCATTCCTTGAATTGTTTTCTTTACATCAGATTTCAGATATAGCTGCAGGCTTTCAGGGCTTTTAAATTATTTTTTAAAATACGTTTTGTTACAAAAATCACACTGTTCCTTACTGTGCCCTAATTCAAGAGGTTGTAGATGTTAAGGGCGATTTATTTGTTCATCCAGATCTACCACATCAGTCAGTCCTTTAACTGCAGGAGACAGAAGGCAAACTCCCCAGAGCTGCTATGGCAGAATGTGGAGTGTAATGTAGAGTAACATAAAATATTTATTGTATATTATAAACAGCATAATAGAGGGAGTACAGTTGTAATTTTTAGGCGTCTCGTTTCTGTTCTGTGGCTTAAAAAATAGTGGTTTAAAGTAGCAAAACTGTGAAGGATTGTTTTTGTATTGGGTAAACAGATTACTATTAATCTTTTTGCTTAAGTTCATGTTTAACTTCATTTTTCATAGTAAAGTTTAAAAAAAGGTAGTAAGTTGTAGTTTATTTTATAGAGGGAACAGAAAATTTTCTTTCTGAAAATTTATAATGCTGAAGAATTTCTTTGCTGACAAGTGATATTTTCTGTTTATATTTATTTATATGTGTCTGTTAGTAACTAAAAGTGATGGGTTTAGTTGAGCAGCACTTTTCTGAAAATTCAGCAAATAACTTGAGGAGGGGGAAAAGTTGAGTGTGGGACATAGTTTTTTTCTTATTGCTGATCTAGAAAGCAAAGCCACCAAAAGGAATATGTCAGGATATTTGTGTTGAAGAAGGACAGGTGTATGACAGGTCTGTGCTTTGGCTTCCTGTGGCCCACGGGGGACACGAGTGGCTGTGGCACATCCGACAGACAAGACTCTGCTGCCGAGTGACTGCTCTGCCAGGGGCTGCTGCCACGAGCCGGTTGTGTAACCAGAGCCAGGACTCACAGAGGGGTCTGCCAGAGCCCGAGCCTCCCTGGGAACAGCGGGCCAGGGCCCCGTGGGGTTGGGGTGGGCGGGTGCCCTTTGTTCAGGCACAAACCTTATCACCAGGGCTCTGGTTTCCTCTGCTGAGACAAACCCTCCTCTCTGTTCTTGGGCACGAATTGAATGTACGTCTGAAAAGCACGTGAAGATGGCAAATAGTGCAGTGAGTGGAGCCGAGCTGCGATGTTTAACCCCCTGCTTACTTCCTGCTGTCCCTCACCTCTGTTCCTTCACCTGCTTGAGGACGCCTTTACCTGTCTGGCTGTGGTATTGTCAGTGAATGTGGGCCTGGTTCGTCTCTGTGCTCATTTTTAAGTGATGTAAAAAATGTCTTCCTCTAAACCAGGATGTCCAGCAGTGTGATAATGGGTGTTAGTCTATCTCCATGTGAGCAGTGAATAATTTTGTTTAATAATATTTTACAGTTATCTACCAGTTCATTTCTCCTGGTGATGTTAAAGAGTATGGTACTATAATAGGAACAATAGATTTATTTACTACTAGACATTAGAGGCGTGACAAAATATTGCTGAAACTGATGTTCTCAGATGTATCGGAACTTCAGCAAGCTTTTTGTTTGGGTGGTTTTAAATAATCATTGAAAAAATGGCTGTTCTTTGGATTGCTAGTTCTTTCCTGCTGTTGGGGAGCATGTTTGTTCTCATTTCACTCCACACACTCATTTCACTTTGGTTTTTATTTAAAATGTTAAAATACGTTGCTGCTTGTTAGTAAAACATTAATTAAAAAACATAAATTAATTATTTGATTGAGAGTTGGGATTTAAAATCAGTGTTATTTAAAAATAGAGCTGGACTGAAAACTGTTAAATGTCATGGCATCTCCATGAACAGAATGGTAGCTGTCTTCAGAAAGGCTGAAAATATGCCAGGGAACAGTAGCTCCCTGTAATCCGAGTCTGTGCCCAGAGGGAGGGCACAAAAGGCACAGCAGATCAGTTTTCTGTGGAGCAGAGGTGTCGAGCTCGGGAAGAGTCCATCTGTGTGAAAAAACCGTGGGAATGATGTCAGTACCGGCAGGTTCCCATTGTAATAAAGTGTGTCTGCTTGTTTCCTTTCCAGCCCCAGGAAAGCTTGATTTAAGCTGTGTAGCTTTACTGTCTCAGTTTGAGATACCTGAGTTATGTAAGTCAGGATATAAAGCCCCTCTGTTTGGAATCCTTTGTCTTGGCATCCTATTAAATGCCAAAAAAAATCTTGCTTAAGAAAGGATTTCGGTAGGTCATCACCACTACCAGATTTCCTTCATCAGCAGCTCTCAGGACCTTTGGCAAAGTGGAGACCAGTTTTTGTGTGTTTGATCAGAGTTGCTATTCTGAAATAATGAAAATCAATGGCTTATGAAACAGCATCACAGAATGCATTAGAGAAAAGCATCTCCTCAGCCAGTTACACTTGCCTGGAAATAGTTGTGCAGTTCTGTAGAGTTGCTGTTACAATAGCTGCTCTCTGTAAATGATCTCTCAGGACAGATTTCTCTCGCTTGCTGTAAGGCTTCAGTGCCTTCTGCCGTGTTTCACAAATATTCCAAGTAAACTCTGAAAATCATGATTTCTGCAGTTCAGGCAGCAGGAGCTCAAGCTCAGGCGAGTGCCTGGAGCTGGCACTGCTGCAGGAAGCAGTTCTGCCTGTACCACCCCTCTGACCTGCTTACAGAGTCTTTTTTTTTAATTTTTTTTTCACCTTCCCCAGGCATCTACAGTGCTGTACAGTGAGCCCGTCACCTGAAAACAGCCAGTGGAAAAACAAGTTTGTTTTCAGCTGCACCACTTCCCTGACCTGGTTCACTGAATGACCGGGAAGGTGATTCTGGAGCATTTCAGAAATGCAGCATTAAATTCTTGCTCAGTGTATGTGAGTGGGATGGGTGAGATAAAGTCATGTCTGGGCTGTGAAAGAGTTGCATGTCTGTGTGGTGTGGGTTTTTGTCGTGGCAGGGAGAGGGATAAGGCCCAGCTAAGTTGGTTATGTGAAACCAGCTTAGTAATTCTTTTGGTTTGTGTTTCAGCAAGCTTCAGAAAGGACGAATTTTTATATTGCACAAATACATTTTCTTTAATTTCTGGTGCGATTCACACATTCTTGATCATAGAGGGCAAAATTAAGAGAGGACATGCAGTGTTCATAAGTGAGTATTTGATATGTGAAAAAAGCCTGTGCCTATTCCTATAGTGTTATTTCTAAGCATGAATTTGGAGTTAGACTTAACAGATCCTTGTACTAAAACCACCCACAGCCCACCTTACTAAGTTAAGTCCTGATTCAGCTTTAACTGAAACTGGGGAACTTTGTTAATGACTTTGGGAAAAAATAGAATCAGGCTCAGGTTTATATGTAACATTGATCTTGTGTTAGTCTGGGAAAATTAAATATTAATTTTCTTGTCATTCTTCCAACAAAAAAAGTTGGTTTAGTAGAAAGACTAATGTGTCTTTGCAGTATTGTGACTGCCTCGTTGTGATTGGGGTGCAGCCTGTGTTCTGTGGCTTTGATGGAGGTTATATTAAAATAACAAACTATTTTATCCTCAGAATTAAGGGGTGAATAAAATAGAAGAGCCATTCATGAGGAACGTGTGCTAGAGAGCAGAAGAGTAGCAACCTGTTCCTCTACATGATGATGTAGTCTTGCTTGTGAGGGCTTTTATTGTCACCTCATTAACAATTGTCATTGTTAAAGGGGCTCTTTTGAAGTAGTCAGTGTCATTTAGATGACACCTTCTTTGTTTCCCTGAAGTGAATTAGGCCCAAATCAGGTAATTTTGAAAGCTTCCTGCCAGAGTAAGCTCTTTGTTCCTGACAGCTGTGCAGCCATAGCTTTGGATACCCTGGTATCGGTCGCAGTAATTGTGCTGGTATGAAATGCCATTGCAGGACCATTTGATTTGGTTCTCTAATAGTCTCTGTCCCAGTAGTGATTTTAACATCTGATTCCTTTTAGTCTTTTCCATTGTAACAGCTCTGGGGTTGGGTGGTCTCAAGGACAGAGGAAACACCATGTGAACTCTTCCTGTCAGTGCTCCTGGCCCCAGGTAGACAGGCACGTAGGCAGTCGGTGAGTTCTGTGCAAAAGTACCAGCTGGTTCCTTTGGAGCATCCAGAATTAAATCATTGCCACCAGGATGGTGTCCACTCAATTATTCTTCCCGCTGCCATACCAGCTGCTGTAGGAATAACAAAAAATGATCTTCTCACTAAAATGCTGAAATGTGTGCTTGCAGGACATTCAGAGATTAAAGAGTTTACATTGCCTCTGATCAGAAAATGATGGGAAAGTCAAGCAGAGAAACCACTGAGTAAAATAGCATCAAAAGCTAGAAATGGAAAATGAGCTGAGAAGGCAAAATCATGTCCTTCCTCTGGGAGGGCAGTAGCACAGTTCGTTCTTCCCCTCCATTGTCTCCAGGAAAGAACTACTAATTTTGCTTGGTTTAAAATATATAAACAAAAAGAGTATGAGAACAAGTTACTGGGTCAGTAATGATGTGTAAGCATTGTTATATTTTAATGCAGAAGGCTGAGGAGGAGGGGGAAAGAGGTACTGCTGATAAAGGAGTACTGGAGAAGGGGAGGGATGTCCCAAGGTGGATGTGTAGGCTGAGTGTGTTGTTTGACTTCAGCAACACTGGACTAGTAAGTGGCTTAGTCTGGTGTGCAGATGAATGAGGGGTGAACAGAAATCTGAAACTGTGGAACAGTTCATTACTAAGCTGTGTTATTGCTGGATCTGCATCAGTAGAAGTGCAGTGGTGTCCTAGAATCAGTTTGTGGGGGACTTCAAGCAAATGTCCAAGCAGAAAGAGAGCAAAGCTCTTGAGTTGGCTGTGGAGGCTGCGGGGTCTTCTTTATTATGTCCTTTGAAAGGAGCTGAGCAAACACTTTGGGGATGGCGTTATGTGTCAGAGATGGGGCTGATCTAAGCAAAGAAAAACAAAGTGACTGTCGATAATTTCAGCATTAGAGCTGTGTTGTTTAGAAATGTTCGGTCAGTTCAGTGACAATCTTTAAATGGGGTCTGGCTAAAATTTTGGAGGTTCTTACAAGGCTCTGTCCTTACTTAGTTCTTGAGATTGTATTTTGTATAGCAAACAAATGACATTTTGGCAGTTTTTGTCACATTTTGAGGGGGCATTGGTCAGACAGCAGTAGAGAGGAAAATGTCTGCCCATACATATTTCAAGGATATGAGCTGGCAGGGAGCTAAAGCCACTTCTCAGGTGATGGTCACCCCATCCACATAAAAGGTTATTGTGTTCTGTTTGGTGGATGCCAAACAGGAACGAAAATGTTACATTATTGTTTGGGCATTGTTCCATCCTTTGGACTTACGTTTAAGGTCAGAGATTAGCATTTCCCTCCTCCTATCTTGCAGCGGGGTATAGAGATGCTCTGATTTTGTGCAAAGGCATCTGATACACAGCCAGATGCTCGTTGCCTTGAAACATTTTGAACTCTCTCCAAATGCTTAAGATCCAAAAAGGCCTGGAGCCTGCACATCCTCTGCAAGGCAAGATGTGGCTGTTAAAATGTTAGTGACTGTTCATGGTGAGCATGTGATTAAGTTGCAATTTGAAAGCTCGTTTCATATTTTTTCCTTTTCCATTTAAGATTTTATGTGTGTGTTACCTTTTGAAGAGAACATGCACTTCTAAAGAGACAGAACAGTTCCTTTTTAAGGTGTGCTTACAGGAATGATATTGAAGTTACCTTCTTTGCTTTGCTGGAAGATGATGGCTTAGGTAGGTGCGGTGATGATTAAATTGTTGTATTTCATGTTCCCAAGGGAATTCTGTTTGACTCATTCCATTTGTTCCTCCTTGGCTATATTCAAGAGAAATTGTGAATGCATTGTTTGGAGGAGTTGAGGCTCAATCTCTGAGCTCTATATAGCAACATTTGGGGTGTGGCGGTCCTGAGAAATGAGAAATTGTGGATGTTTGGAAGGTGGAATGCAGTGTACTGTCGGCATAAAGCCTCTGGTGCTGACAGGTTGGACACTTGGTGTTTGGGGCCGGTCCTGCTGCCAAAGAGGAGATGTGTCACCATCACCACTGGACACTGCAGTGTCCCTTTGGAGTTCTGTCATCCTTCCCAAATGCTGCGTGCGTTTCCAGGGGACTTTGCCAAGCTCTGCATTGCACACTTCTGTCTGTATAAGAACATAACAAACATTTTTCTTTGTTTGGAGACAAAGGGGAAGGGGGAGAAACCATAGTGCCACAACTTTGTGCAGTGTACACAGTCACAGCGTTCTTCCCCAGCGCTGGTGTCATTTATCTGCTGGGATCCAGCCAGAGCCCGGGAGCTTTGGGAGCTTGTCCCACCGATTTCCACGGTGGGAGGTGGAGATTGCTCCTCTGGACTATAAAGGGCACCACTGACTTCTGCATTTTGCTGTTTCTCTTGTGTTTTTTGACCTTCTTGTTTCAGAGAGCCTGAGATGAAATCAGCTTAGTGCAATCCCAGGATTGCTTTGTAGGATTCCCTCTTGTAAGCCCCAGTGGGAGACACACCTGAATAGATTTTTTTTTCCTTTAGTCTGACCCCTCCCAATACCCTTTTGTGTCACATCTCAGCTGGCTGTGGGAGCAGTTGTTGGGTGTGATTTGTGGCTCTTCACACAACATGCAGTGTGTTGAGTATTGTTAAGGAACTGGGAGTAGCTCTAAGTCCCACTAAGCAGCCTCCCTGGAACTAAGTCAAAGGGTCTGCATGGGAAAGTGGTGGGAAAATGTTCACTGACTTGTACTAAAACAAATTGTTATTTCTTTTTAATTATATTTGTTTCCTTTCCATTATCTCCTGAGTCTGCTCCCATTTAAAAAATATTCAGGCTGATTGCACAGGTCAGTGGGTCTCACTTTGCATCATTGCCTATGAGCTGCTGACAAATTTGACACTAGAATTTGTGTGATAGAAATATGTTTGGCTGAAAAGCGATCAGAAATATTTTTAATATTTTGCAGCTGAGCTTGGTTGACAGGTAATGCATATTCAGTTGGAATCCATTTAATCCAAATCTCAGACATGAATAATATTAGGTCTAATTATGTGTTTTAAGATTCGGTGTAAAGTGAATAGTGCCTTGGAATATATTGTTGTTAAAATGAATTTGTGCAGATTTCAAAGCAAATCTGTGTTTCTCTGCACAGTGACTGTCTGTGCAAGACACTTTCCCTGGTTTTACAGATGGTTTTGGCCATCTCTCAGAGCATGGGGGCACAGATCTCACAGTGCTGGCTGTGCTGTGTAAAAAGGCCTGAGTGGGTGGGTGAGTGGGTTTGGAACGGAATCTGCTCCCCACACTTCCCTGGAAGCTGTGGCTTCACCTCGCTGCTCTTCCCTCTCCCGTGGAGTAAAGGAGAGAGGACGGGCAGACAACCAGGCTGTGAGGGGGAAAAGCACAAAAAGGCTGCAGAGGCTTGTGGGAAACGACTTAGTGCAGAGGGGCTGCAGCTAGAACTCATCGTGGGTTGATTTAATTGATCTCACTGATTAACTTACTGCTGCTGCAGGGAAGATGATGGTCTGGTGCTGGTGGTTCTTATTTTCTTCCTAAGCCTATAACATTTGCCTGCCTCTGATTATATTGTTTTCTTCAGAGCAGGTAATCCTGGTGTGATCTTTCAGATGCAGGAGATCAAAGTGAAAAGCAATTGAGGATATTAATAGTGAGAGCCTTGTTCTGTTTTTTTTTTAACATTTAGAAACTAGTTTTTAAAAAACACATTTTTATGCATGTTTATAATCTATGAACACTTACTGTCTGTTGCTGGTGATGAAATATTTTCCCATTCAGGGAAGTATTTTCCTGTTTGGGTTATGGTTACAGATGTAAAGCCACCATTAATACCCATTGTGAGAACAGAAGCTCTGGGGTATTGTGTGGAGGCTGTTCTTTCACATACTCCTGTCACAGCTTAGAGTTTCTTTTGAAAAATACATTCCCTGATTAAGAATCCCTTCTGAGCCTGAGTGTCCTGCACAGTCAGAGCTCCAGCTATGGCTTTATCTTGCTGTTGTGCTCGGTCGATCAGAGCAGAATGAGCACTGAAGAAATGGGATGATTCAGTAAAGCTCCTGTCTGTCTGAAGTCAGCTTTGCAAGCAAGGGGATGTCACTTTGAAAATGTATCACAGCTGAAATATCCTCACTCCTCAGAATGAATGGTGCCCCACAGTAACTGCTGTGACTGTGCCATCCCCCTTCCAACAGCCCTCCAGGCTGTGGCCAGGAGGGGCCACCAGGGTGGTGGTGGTGGGGTGTTGCAAAATTTGTTTAACTGCTCTAGAAATCTCATTTTAGAATGTGTTTGGTCCATAATTCTTGCTTGTTTGCTAACGATGGTGGTTGCGAAATGACCCATTCACTCAACAAAGCAGAGCTGGCACCACTACCCACATTCTTGGTCACTGAACTTAATCTTTCATCTCTGTTACAAGGTAACCAGGCTGTTTGGCCCCTGCACAGAAGTGGATTTCTTAACATCCTTCACGACTTCACTTTTTTTTTTTTTTTTTTTTTTGACAATCTAATATTTATTTCTGTAGGGATAAGTCAGTAGAAGACAATGTCAGTTCAGGTCACAGATTAAATCAGCATGTGTGTGTGATTTCCACACCACATCCCCAGGTGCTTTAGTGCATTACCAAGGTGCAGGAGCACCAAGTCTGGTGTTCTTTTGGGGAATAAAAGTATAAAATTAAACACAGGGCTGTGATATATTTAGGAATAACAAAAGTGTGTCACTTGCTCTGAGCTTATGTTCTACCAGTTTTAAACTGGTAGAAACAAATTCTCGTTGTAAAACCACATACCAAAGAGTCCCAATGGATGCTTGTCATGCCAAGGGGAATGCACTAAGGTCCATCCTGAACACAGTGTGTGCTCCCATAATTCCAGTGCCACTGCAGGCTGTTGTCCAGGCAACAGGAGTCCTGACTCTTCACTTATCCTTGTAACCTAGTTACTGTAATGTTTCTACACATATAACAGAATTTAGCCTTTCCTGCTGTATCCATTGTTGCCTTATCAGGATCATTTATAGCACTGGCAATATAGGGGTCTTCAAGGGTGTCTGTCAGCATCACACAGTTAACTGTGTCTGTCTTTGAGTGTGAGCACTGCTGTAGCCAAGGCCTACTTTGACAAGGCTGTTCTGTAAGGGAAACCCAGCAGTGTAACAGGTTTCTGTGTACTCGTAACCTGAGTGAGAAAAATCTGTTTGTTTTCTCTTTGCATGAAGCGTTGTCCTTGTCAGTTGTCTTGTTCTGAGTCCCTGGGCCCAGTGCTGAGGAAACCCAAGAGCAGCTGGAGCTTCCCTCATGCCAGTCCCAGGGCCCACATCTCAGTTCAGGCACCTGTGGCAGCCATGGCAGTGCCACCAGCCTGGCTGGGCTCAGACCCTGCTCTGCCTTCCTCCTTAGAGCTGCTGTGTTTCAGTGCTTTCTTCCATCTTCTTGCCAGGGATTTTACCAATCCCTTTGTCCCTGGAGGTAAGTGGAAACCCTCAGCAAGACAAACACAATAGCCCATTCCTCAGAACTCTGCTTTTAACTTGTAACAGGATTAATGACTTAGGCTGTCTGAAGTTAATCCTTTAAATATGTTAACTCCAAACAAATGAGTTCCCTGCTCCAGCCTACAGTATAATTAGGCTTTTGATGAACTTAGAGCACTTGTAATCGAAATAGTCCTGAAGCAGAAAGACCTTTTGTGGCATTTGATGATCACACATCGTTGCATTAACGGTAGAATTCAGCCATTCTTGCTGATTCTGGCTGCAGAGGGAGGATCTCCGTATGTGCAAGGTAACTCACCGTTACAATTCCGTGTCTGTTCCCTGGCAGAGTCAGGATGGCCACCTCAACCCTGGAGAACCAGCTGCAGAGTGCCCAGAAGAACCTGCTGTTCCTGCAGCGGGAACACGCCAACACTCTGAAGGGGCTGCACGCCGAGCTGCGCCGCCTGCAGCAGCACTGCACAGGTACCTCATTGCTTGGGGTGACTGCTTCCCACCTCAGCAGTGAAACCTCAGCAGCAAAGCCCACCAGCGGGGTGCATTTAGGATCATCAGTTTGTATCTCCTGGCAAATTGGCTGATGGAAGCCAAGATTTTTTCATTTTTTCTTAAAAAAGCTGATAGTTAGTTGTTCTACCCATTTGCTACTTTGCAGTGAATCTCCTGTGCTTGCTTTGGGCAGCAGGAAGAGTTAATTCTGTATTTATTGAATTCTGTCACTGTAAATCTGCTCACCAGGTGATGTATGGGCTCCATGATGATGTTCTAACAAAAATAAACAACTTTTTTCCCCTCAGATTTAACCTATGAGCTGACTGTAAAGAGTTCAGACTTGTCAGGTAAGGAATGCATGGCATTTTTCCTTTACTGTTCATGTTCAATTCACTCATCTTTTTCAATGTTTGTATATTCTTTTCTACTCTCCAGACTTAGTTATTTTTGAAGTAAATATGAAAAGTTCTTTACCAAGGTCACTCAGGAAATCTGTGGAAGAGCCAGGAATAGCACCTGGAACTGCTGACTCTAGTAGACAGTCAGTTCCCTCCTTGCTATATGGGAACACAGGACACAGATTTTAGGGGCAGAAGAGTGAGACTATTTTTAAAACTTAGCTGAGCTAGTGATGTAATTAACCACAAAGCTTTTCTTTTTATATATGTTTGTGTGTGTGTATACACTAGATCCCAGTTATTTTTTATGTATTCTGTTAACAACAGCTGAAGAACAGGAATAAAATGCTCCCTGAGATTAACCCCCTGCGTAAGGAATGGTGTGAGATGAGTATTAGATGAAGTTAGTCTTGGATTCCTCTTAGGGCCTTGGGATGGGAAGAGGAACCCTATTGCACTGTTTTACATAATGGCCGTTGTTAACTTGAAACACTCGCTTCTCCTGTTCTTCTAGAAAGTGGTAGCTCACGAAGTGATGAACTCAAAAGTAAGTGCAAAGATCTTGAAGCTCAGCTGAAAATCAAAGAGGCTGAAAATAATGAATTGTTGAAAGAACTTGAACAAAAGAATGCAATGATAATGGTGCTGGAAAACACTATTAAAGAAAGAGAAAAGAAGTATTTGGAAGAGTTAAAAATGAAAAGCCATAAGCTCAATATGTTGTCCAGTGAACTGGAGCAGAGAGCGAGCACGATTGCATATCTGACCTCTCAGCTGCATGCGACAAAGAAGAAGCTGATGAATGCCAGCGGGACTTCAGAGGGGACCCCATCTGGCAGCCCTGTGCTGTCCAGCTACAAACCGTCCCCTCCCAAGGACAAACTGCCGGAGACGCCGCGGCGCAGGATGAAGAAGAGCCTGTCGACACCGCTGAACCCCGAGTTTGAAGAGGCCTACAGAATAGGGTCAGAGAGCCGGAAGCTGGCGCTGCGAGAGCCTGTGGATGCCATGCCCGATCCCACTCCCTTTCTCTTGGCCAGGGAAACGGCAGAGGTGCATCTGATTAAGGAGAGGCCGTTGGTTATTCCACCGATCCCCTCGGATCGCGCTCCCGGCGAATCGCACAGCCCCGCCCGCGAGAAGCCGCACAAGGCGCACATCGGGGTGGCTCATCGCATCCACCACGCCGCGCCCGCCCAGCCGCAGCAGGAGGTGGAGACGCTGGCAGTGGATCAGGTCCACGGAAGCAAAGTGGTCAGAAAGCACTCGGGGACAGACAGAACTGTCTGAGTACACCACGGAAGCGCTGTTCTGTGCTGGTTATGCACTGTGAGCCTGTAGGGTAAATAGCACCTGCGGTGAAGTTTCTTTTGATGCCCCATGCATGCCAAACTCCTCCCGGGTACATCATTAATACATTTTGCTCTAACGAAACCTCCTAGGACTGTGTTCATATGGTAAGGTATATAACCACTCCATGCTGTGGCCAAATCAGGGGGACCTGACCGCTTGCTTCCAAGTGCTGCTCCATTTAGTGTTAACTGCACGTGTGGACAAAGGCACGGGCTGCGTTAGTGAGCGCTGTTAGAGAAACACCCCTCCCTCACACCTGCAGCCACACGTGTCAGTGTTAATGTTCGACCTGGCAGGGGTTCTCTTGTCTCCACTGTGTGTGTGAGCACTGCAGAGCCACCACTGACCTCTGCTACAGCCGCTCTTGCAGCAGCACGGAAAGTTGCGCACGTTCACTTTAATGACCTAAGGACATCCACAGAGTCTCAGCGAGCACTACTTGATTAATTCTAAATACTTTGGTTTGTGGCTTTAGGTAAAATATGGGTGGAGGAAGCACCCTTTAAAGGGTTAATGACCCTCATAGGAAGAGTATGAACACTGGATTGTTTGTGGGGATTGGTTTGGTTTTGGGTTTTTTTAATTGAATAACTTCACGACACATTTTACACTAGTCAGTACACTGCACTTGTAGCACCTTCCATACTGGCTCAGAGCTCCTTTTCCAGGGAGGAAATGTAACTGGCTATCCAATATGGAAATGGTTCTTTATGCTCTAACCTGCACTTTTTTTGTAAAGGGATTTTTTTTTTTGTTTCCTAAAGAACTTAGTCTTGTTTTGGGCATCATCAGACAGTGCTGGCTGCTGCCAGCTTAGAAACCTGAGCTGCCCTTCTTAAATGTGAGTATTTAGTTTTAAGCTATGTAACCAATTCATAGAGGAGAACCTGACATCCTTGATTCCTGTCCCTGTGGATTGGGATGGACTTGCCTTGCACTTGCTGAGATTCCCCTACTCCTTTCTAGTAAATAGCAGGTAGGCCCAACAGCTGTTATACTACTTGATTTTTTTTTTTATCATTTTTTTCCTAGGAAAGAAAGGCATACTAGGAGCTGGGAGGATATGTAGTTTTGGGAAAGGAGCGTGAATTTGTCCATTTTTCTTACATTCTGATCACCTCTGCTTCACTCTTGTCTGCAGCCTCTGAGTAGGACCAGCAAGAAACACTGGCTCCCAAATGCTGCTAAGCTTATGATGTGCCTTTAAAAATTTGGAACGTGTATTCTCTGTGACAGCTGATGAAGGATCCCTGCCTGCCCTGTCCCCTCCCCTTGCCAGCTGTATCTGCCCCACGTAAGCTTTTCCTGCAGCTGTGTTGGTGTGTGTCTCCCTCCAGAGCCTTGGACCACTGTCAGCATCCCCAGCAAAGACCCTGGCAGGCTGGCAGAGCTGTTGTCCCAGCCGTGGTACCGCTCGATTCCCATGCAGCATGACCCTTGCAGCAGGGCTGATCCCGGGCAAGGCTCTGACCTCTGACCTCTGCCCGCCCTCTGCCACTCGCTGTCCCAAAGCCCCTTGCGCCTTGCTGGCTCTGTGGTAGGAATTTGTTTCACAAGTGGTGGGGAGGGATAGGAAAAAGCTGTGTTCCTGGAAAGGGGTTGGTTAAAGTAAGGTTGTTACTGAGGTTTACTGTTCTTACATGTATTGCATTAACCAGCAGTGGGTTTGGTTACTTTGGTTGTTGGCACCATATTTTTATGGTCATGTGTTGTATGAGTGACCTACCCTGCCACTTGCTGGAGGCTGGCGGGAGGCACCGCTTCCAGGCACCGCAGAAGTGATGCTTTGGGCAATTAAAGACATTTCTTACAACCACCCAGGCAGACTTTAGTCTTTGTGTGTGCGAGACCAACTTACTCCATCTTTGCATCCACAGACCAGCTTGGAGCCTTTCCAAAAGGAAACACAAATTACAAAAAATGCTCTATTCTTCAAACATGTTTATTGGGAGTATGATAGAACCAAATGTTAACTAGAGTTAGGTATGCCTAAGTGAACGTGACCCATCCCCAGGGTGCCAAGTCTACTGGCCTTGAGGGTTTTTTTCCCTGCATCACTGAAGGGTGGGATTGTGGGGAAGAATGTAGTGCCTTATTTCTGACTGTCAGTCAGAGTTCAGGGTGAGACAAACACCTTGGAGGACCCAGTGGGAAATGTGCTTTGTAGTGTAAAGGTCAGCTTCAAACACAAGGCCCGAGCCCATGGCATTGCGGCGCAGGGACGTTGTGTACACCGGGGTCCGGAGTGTGTTCTGAAAGAGCATGGAGGCAGCACGGACACTGAGTGGTGCCTGAACTGCTATGTGGAACTGGAAACAACAAGGGCTTTGAGGAGAGAGGACTGTCCTTAGAAACTGATGGTTTTTTGTTAGAGGTCTTAAATATCCAACACCCAGGAAATGTAAATGTCCTTTATGCCATTAACTGGGGCTGGGAAATAATTGAAAGGGCAGTGTAAGGGTGTCACAAGATCCCTGTCCCAGAATGCCTGAAGGGAAAAGAAGCAAGAAATCCATCCCCCCCTTAGAAAAGAAAAACTGTAATGATGGGTAGTGTAAGGAGAAGTGTTAAACCAGGTGCTTCATATGGGAGTGGTAATGATAAAATTGAGCTGCTGGGTGGAGAGGGCAGGGCCTGCCCGCTGGGGGGATGTGACAGCAGAAGGAAGGTAATGGAGGAGCCATACCTGGAGTCTGAGTCTGTGTGCTTCCGTGGGGATGATCCTCAGGATGGGCAGCTCCACCACCGGGACACGGGGCTTGCTGGGGATAAGGCAGCCCTGCTCTGTGTCCCAGTCTGCTCCTTCCAGGAACAGACCAGAAACAAAGCGGCCTGTGAAGGCAGAAAATGCAACATTTGGGTAAACTGAGCAATTAGAAAAGATCCATTTATGATGACTGTTCTTGCAATCCCTGTTCTGAGCACTACAGTCATCACAAATACACTGCATTTCAAACTGCAGCTGCACGGGGTGCAGTTTTCTGAGGACTTTGTTTTTATCATCCAGCTGTATTAGGAAATCAATTGTCTCAGTTGCACCACACATGATCAACAGTAGTAGGAATAAATCCAATTTGCTGCCCTCCTATTGCCTGAGTCACAGAGAGCTTTGTAACTCCCCTGGGCCTGATCATGGGGGCACTGAGAGCAGGCCAAGGGCTGGGACAGTTGTTTCGGTACAAATACCAAGTACAGCACTTGGATTTAACAACAACAACGAGACTTTTTTCCTCCTCTGTTCCCAATCAGGCCTGGAACTCAGCCTTGCTGAGCTCTCCCCTGCACCCAGCTTGTTATATTCAGTTATTGGAGCTCATAAAGAGATATTTACACAATAAATGATAAATATTTGTAGGTACTTTTTGCTTAAGTACATTTCAATACATTATTTGTGGTGTACATAGACCTTTATACACCTGCTGGGATTGTTAATGTTCTACACATCAAGAAATCCATGTGTCTTTAGACTCATGCACATATATATACATATAGATACACAGATATATACACATATATACACACACATA
>VZTX01010645.1:43715-93345 GCA_013400915.1 Pardalotus punctatus | reverse complement strand
TTTTATATTATATATATGTATATTTGTGTATATATGAAACATATATATACACATATATATACCTATATATACACATGCAGACACACATATATACACATTTTTATATACATATAGACATATATATACACATATATACACACACACATATAAGAGGAAGGTGTAAAGTCAAATCCCTGCGTGTGGGTGGGGAGAGTACAGAGGGAAGATGGTGCTTCGTGCACACAGGGGCTCTGCAGGGACCAGAACCCAGCTCCTTCCCAACTGGAAATCATGAGGACTCTGAAATGCAAAGCCAGGGCAAATGCCTGCCTAAGTTTAACCAAAGTAATTCAGTGTGCCATGCCATTTCTTTCTCTCACCGATTAACTACTTTCTTATTTTTGCTAAATAATTATAAAATCACCTACCCTGTGTGGACTCTTCAGTGATGTCTTCCGCTGTCCTGAACTTGGTTACCTCTGTGTAGAGGGTGGAGTGATCCAGGGGCCACTTGTTTTTCCTGCAGGTGGCTTGAACCAGAGCTGTCAGGTAGGATTCAGGAATGTGCAGGCCTGAGAGCCACATCACCTTGGGCTCACCCTCATTAACCTGCAACCACAGATGGCCATGGGCAGCACTGCTGCTCGGCCCAGAGGCCACTGCTCTGAGAGGAGCCAGCGGTGTCTGCCTTGTAGCCACAGTTAGGCAGTGATGGCACTAGCTCAAGAACTTCCCTAAAGTGTTTACAGCACGTCCTACAGGTTAACAAATAAAAAGGTTTCTGAAGGCACTTGCTTACCCAGCTGGTGTACTGGTCATATCGATCTCTAAAGAAAATAATCCAATTTCCAAGTGTTTTGAGTGTGTCAGGAGCCAGGCGCCGCCAGATCCCAGGAATCTGCCCATTGAAGAGAGCCTGAGCCACATCATCCAGTTCACTGCTCATTCCAACCTCCCCAGCCAAGGCCTGCAAAGATGGTAAGAGTAAAATGCCAGCCTGGGGCAGGCAAAGCCCAGCCAGTCCCATGGAGTTGCTGTGATTTTACTTACACCTTGTAACTCAGCCAATGACTTTCCCATTCGAACGATGAGCTTATTAAAACGTTCCAGTTCCTGCAACAGCACCACAGTCGTAGGGGAGATGTTTTCTCCATAACCTTTACGGATGTGGTCAAGATCAAACACTTGAGGTAATTTGTTTACTATATCCTTGGCAACGTTTGCAATATATTCATCTCGACTAATTCCTGCACCAGTTTCACCTGAAACCAGAAAGTTTTAATGAGACTAAATCTATACTAAATCTCCTGAGAGAAGGTTGAGAGCTGAGTCACCTTTTGGCATCAGTCTCCCCCCCTCTGCTGCTCTGACATTTGCCCCCAAGACAATGCACATCTCCAGCTGTGCCCCTGGGCACGTGTTGAGCTGTTCCCAGCCTGCCAGGGCTGAGCCCTGCAGCAGCTCTGCTCCTGCTGTCCCACTCCCTCTGCTCCCCAGGGCCGGGACACAGCCCCGGGCTCACTCCCCACACACATGGGCTGCTGTCACAGTCACAGGGCTCAGCACTCACCACGCTGAGCTTTCCCGTTTCCAACCCCAGTTCAGACAGGGCACGCACCAGTTTGGGGCTGCAGCTCGAGCAGGTGAGCCCACACGTCCCGCACCGCGTGTGTGTAATAGCCGATCTCGGCGTTGGCGTGAAGGCCCAGCACCTCGGGGGTGTTGGAAAGCGGCAGAGCTTCTATGGCCTCTGGAATGCAACCACATGAGCTCTGGTAACCCAGAACACCACAATTTTGCTATTGCTCTGCTTGAATAAAAAAATCAAATGCTAAAGCTGGTGTTGGAGCAATGCACAGATCAAATAAACACTTTTAAGCACGCACACACACACAGACACACATACACACACACAGAGTCCCCCACAAAAATATTATATATCACTTAACAAAATTAACATGCTGCTTTACTGAGGTTTTGTGGTTTGAGTTGGGTTTTGGGGTTTTTTTGAAGACCTGAGGAGCTCAGTGCTAAGCTCACATTCCAAAGCTCACATTCCTGTAAAGCAGTGGATTGTAACACTGCAATCCCTACACGAGCAGTGCCTGGTGTTCTGTTCAACTTCTCACATCCAGCAGCGATGTATGGAGACAATGTAGACTACAAGGAGAATTTTTTTTTTTTAAATGCTAATGTATGTGCCAGGAAAAGCATTTCTTACCAATAAAGTCACTTTTTCCCTTCCCTGGTGGAATTTTATAATCAACTGTGTCACTTTTATAAAAATGGAACACTTGGAATGTGTCAAATAGGAAATCCCCCAGGTACTCATCCATGTAGATGGTCAGGATGCGCCGGTCAAAGCTGTCAATTGCACGCCCACCGTACATGACCTAGAAATCAGTGACATCAGTGTTATGGCACTGGCTTTTGGAGCAGAAAATACAGTTTAAAAAATCACTGAAAGGTCAAAAAGTGCTCTCTGCGTTTGCAATGGCTGTGGTGTCACACTGTCTCCCCTACAGATCCCAAGGACATCTCCAGCCCCCTCTCAGGGGACAAGCAGGAATTATTATATTATTTGGATATTATCTGGTGAGAGCTGCTCCAGGCCCTCCTAACCACCCACGTGGGTGATCTGTGTGCAGTGGTGCCTTCCTGAGGTACCAGCTCATGCTCAGCTGGCATCAAGCACTGCAAAGTGACCGTTTCCTGCAGGATTTCACGCTGCAGCAGCTGCAGCAGCCCTGGTACAGCTCCAGTGCCATCCCCGGAGCCAACAGCACTGAGCTCTTCCAGCACAGGGGCCCAAGGGCGCTCTGAGATTTCATTAAGCACCGTCACTCCCTGTTGTGCAATTGCACACTGGCCCTAAATCCCTGAGACCGGGAACAAGGCCCTTGCTCGGGGCTACACTGGGTTTCAAACCTGCCCAGGAATGATTCCCAGTTTTACTTGATGCAGCCCATGCAGAAAGGAAACTTCATTTTTCTGCATTTTTGTGGCATTGCAGCACTCACCTCCCCAATAAGATATTTGAGACTGCTCCAAGGGATTTGATCATCCTTCTGTTCGAAAGCTTTTGTCAAGTATGTGTTAAGGATTTCCATGCACACCTAGATGAATTTGTTGGAACATGTGAGATAAGAAGATTCATAAATCAGATATACATATTCATAGCTTTTATTTAATGTAATGTTTATTCATTTGTTTATTATTTATTATTCATTTATTTAGTGTTTTGTTCTTACTTGAAAACTAACAATTACTTCTTTCTGGAATAATTAAAAAGTTAAGTATAAATCCTCTTAAGAAAAGAAATCCATGAGAGAGGCAATATAAACATGAAGGATTGGGAATCTAATTCTTAGCATCCCAAATTGACATTATAGAAGATCAGGAGTCTACATGACTCCACAGAAGCAGAAAAAAATATTAAGCAAAATCTAATTGTGAGAAAGGTTAAAGCTGGATAAATTCTATGTTTTCAAAAGTAATCTGAACTACTCAAGAATATAAGAGCAATTGCAATTTTTTTCTTACCTGGAAATCAGATTCATTAAAATCATATGGTACATTCCAGCCAACCTTCCCAAACTTCCTTCTCTCCTGAACCACAGCATGGAAAAATGCCAAGACATAGACTAAGGATTTAAAGGCAGGATGTGGGCACTGCTCTAAGGCTTCCTGGGGAATTTTGAAGTAGGTGGCTCTCATATTCAGTTTCAGACCATTTGGTGGTTCTGTAACAACCTATCAAAATAATTAGGGAAGCCATCAATTAGTGGATAACTCGAAGAAAGTAAGTTGTAAATAAATCACATTAAGTAAGCAATACAATGCAAGCTTGACATTTTACATAGTTTTCCAAATGCCTATCAAATATGGGTATTTTTCTTAAGTAAAGACATGAAACAGACTTTTCAAGTTTATCAAGGTAAACACATCTGTGCAAAGAGAAGCTGATGTTATTTTAGAATTAGTCATGTTATTGGCAAGACATTAATATTTCTCATACTTGAAGATCTAATTTACTGAAATAGCTGTGCTTTACACATTTTAGTGTGCCCTATATCCCCACAGTAAGATGTTTAACAGTCTTCAGTGTGGCTTTACTGCTGATCAAACTGCCAGAGCTGCTTCCTGGCAGCTTTTTCAAAGGGTTTAAAACCTCAGTTCTCACTGCTACCAGCAAGACCCACTAAGTGTGGATCTGTAGCCTTAAAGATTTTCTCCAGTTCCCTTCCCACTGCAGGATGAGCAGGAGAATGGCCCAGAGCCGACAGTGACACTGAGCTGCTGCTTTCCAATCTGTGAAATGAAATAACTGTTTACAGGACAGGTCACCACCACAGCAGTCAAGCAGCCACAGAAAAGAACATTAGGGCAGAATCATGGCTTGTGCCTGCAAAATAACCAGCTCAGCTTTTAGTGCTGAATGCTGCAGTGTGAAGCATCAGCAGGAAACCATTATCCTATTCCAACATCTGCTCCAATGGCACTGCCAGGCCGGCACAGGCCTTGGTTCTGCACTGCAGCATCAGGGCTGGCCGGGTTATTTCTGTCTCCAGGTACTCCTCACTCATTTAAATCTAAAGAGCATTTGAAATAACTGCTGAACAGTTTTCACCCAAAGGAAACATCCCAGTAAGATAAACAGGATGATGAAAGAAGGATTTGGTTTATAAAGACAAAAAGCAGGTCTGTAAGCCTGGGTCAGTTGCTGTGCTCAGGTCAGGATCCCCCCAGAGCCAGCCTGCTCTGCTGTGTCCTGTGCCAGGACGTGCCCTCCTGGCTGTGCTTTCCCCACCTTTAAGGACCTCTGCAGGATTCCAACTGGGAAGCCTTCAGTTGGGTCAGTTGTCAGCCAGAGGCGAAAGTCTTTGTGAGGGTCTTTGATTTTCTCCAGGGCCTTTTCCAGATGGACGAGCCACTTCACCAAAAGGTGACAGTTCTGCAACATGAGCCACTCTCCACGAACCACCGCTTGCTCCAGCAACTGCAAAGCGATCTGAGGAGAGGGGGAGAACCTTCTGTGAGTAACTCTGCCTTTACCCTGAGAACAAGCTGCCTCTGATGGGCTCGAGCAGTGGGTTTTCCTGCTAGGAAAGTGGTGTTCTAAATGAGTCCCATTGGAGTTCTCCCGCTCACTGAAATCACGGCAAATTCAACCAGCTGCTAAGCTTTGGACATCCTGCCTTCAGTGTCCATGACAAAAAGGAAAGTCACAGGAAAGGCAGGAACAGCAACAGAACTTTTTGTTAACAAACACTGTAACTTCCAACCACCTCATGTGCATACCCAGTAACATTTTCTCAGCTCAACTACCTTTTAACAGCTGACAATCTGATTCTGAATCTACCCTCACCCAAACCAGAAGAGCAGCCAGTCAGTTAAATGGCCCCTTTCATGTTCAGGAAAATGTTATTCCCAGACTGACAAATCCGTGTCAGAACCATGAAATAACTCCTTTTAAAATGGAGCAGACCTTTGGAGAGGAACTTTGATTGATCCCAGAGCATTAGGAGCATGGCCCACAATTCACATTCACGGCACAGAACACATCCTCACCCTCCCACCCAAGTTACCGTCTCTTGGCCTTGTCCCATGGCCAGGAATTGGAGTCGATCCACTTCGAACTCTGTCCTCTCAGCCAGTTTTATGAGGTCAGTGACAGGATCACAGCCAGGACTTAGGATAAAAACCACGGGTGATAACGGGGTGCTCTGCAGCAGGATGTCATCGAAGCTGATCACGGGGGGCTGCACATACCTGGCAGAGGAGAAGCCAAATAATTTGGCTGATTTGCACCAAGCAGCTGCCGTGTGTGAACAGAGCCTCGTACACGAAGGGCAAAGCTCACCACAGACTGCACATGGAAACCATTCAGTCACAACTCCTGACATGACAGACCCATTGACACAGTTGATTACAGCCCCAGCTCTGTGTGAGTGCTGGGATTGGCATCTGAGACAGGAGAGTGACTTACATCTCACCCATTGTCACTGTCACGTAGTCCATCACTGCCCGGTACAGCCGGTCCACCCGGAAACACCGCAAGAGGAGGAGCTTCTGAAAGTCTGTGACATTGCCCTCATAATGCATTGGCAAGGGGACCTGCTCCAGAGCATCTGTGTCAAACCACTGGCAAGAAAAGAGAGCAGACATTGCAAATGAATCCAATGGCTCTGTCAGGGAAATTACCCGGAAAGAGAAAACCAATTTGATGATCGAGGGGCCAAGAGACACCAGGAAAACAAAGAAAGTCAATCCGCTGCAAGTAAGTATTAAAAGTTCAGGTCAATGTAAAAAATCCAACTTTTTCAGTATAAAGTATTCAAGTCCAGAAACATATTTGTACTTTCACTTTATGTCAACTAATTCTCTTAAGATATAGAAAATAGCATCCCAAGTAAAAATGTATTAACGGATTGCTTATGGGAGTACTTCTTACAAAGCAAGAAGACACGGAATGAAACTAAAGGGGGAACAAAGGAAATCTGTGTTTGCCAATAGCCTATAGAATTCATTGCCACAAGAAGATCAAAGCACAATCAAGCAGCACAAAAATACCAGTGAAATGTTGACTGTCGAAATGAACAGAACAAATTCCACTGACTTCAACAGGGCAAATAACTCCTCTAAGGCTGACAAATAAAAATTCTACAGTATACCAGGGAAGATTTTTTTTGTTTGTTTTTTAAATAATATAATCCTCAATCGTTGTGCAAATAAGCCAATCACTAACTGAGGTCAAGAAGCAAAGCAAGGCCTTGAGGGAAGCAGATCACAGTGACATCCCTCCTGCAGAGTGCTGTGACATGGTGCATCACACTTGAACATTTAATACCAGAAGAAAAACTAGGAGAGAAAACAGGATTGCAAAAAGGCACGTACATTTTTCCATACATCTGGATTTTCTTCCACATCATCTGGAAGAGATTCAAATTTCTCAGGAAATAGTTCAGACAAGCGAATTAGGTCTTCCCAGCCTTGATCTGGAAGCCAAGCGTAAGGTTTCTTTCGGGCACTCTTCTCCAGGGAAATATTGCCTAGGCACATTCAGACAGCAGAGTCAGTGTCCATGTCAGGAATCCTCCAGTGCATGACCACACATACAGCCCCCCTGCACAGAGCAACCAAGGGGCAGCACTGTAACATTGGACTGGTCTGCTGAAGGAAAGGTGGCATTTTACAATTTCAAAAGCCAGAGTTTTATCTTTGCCAACATTTCTAAAATTAGGTATACACAGTCAGAAACTAACTACAACATAGTCAGGAAATAACTACAGATTACTTTCTCGGGTATCATCCCAACCATTAGCTGATGTGAAACAGAAATAACAGGACACCCTGTTTGTGTAGCCGAATGCAGAGCAGCTCTCCCCAGCGGGAGAGCTCACCTTCTCAAGGTGCTGGCTCACAGTAAATCATACCTAGTCAAAGAGCTGTCTTCAAAAGATCTTTTAGCTATTGCTACATAGAGCTACATAAACACATAGAAGTATTCACTTTACCTTTCAAAAAGAACTCAAATTCTTCTTGTGGAACCCGGCCATCAGCTTGTTCTATCTTGACAGCCATATTAAAAGACAATAGTAACTTGTGCTTCTCGAACAAGCCTACGTTAAAAGGACAGCATTTTCAAAAATGAGCTGCTCAATCCACATCCTGCATCTGTTGTGGGGTTGATGGGATGCTCCACCCCTGGAAGTGTTCAAGGCCATTTTGGATGGGGTCCTGAGCAATCTCATTTAGTGAATGGCATCCCTGCCCATGGCAGGGGATTGGAACGAGATGATTCCTAAGGTCCTTTCCAAACCAAACCAACCCAAACCAAACCACACCAAACCATTCTGTGATTCTATCATCTGGTCACCCCACAAAGATCATTTGGTTGACAGCTGGAATTGATCTCAAAGGTCTTTTCCAGCCTGAACAATGCTATGATTCTATGATGAGAGGAATCAAAGCTGGGGCTTTGAATCAGGCTTGAAGAGTCAATATGGCCCCTGTGGGCTCCATGCCTGCCTCTACCATTCGTAACTGTGTTAAGAAAAGCATTTCTGCAAGAGTTACATGGTTAATGTGCATAGTTCTTCTGAAAGAAAAAGCAGGGAGTAAAGTGTGAACCAGGAGCGGTGCTGAGACCTGAACATCACTGAATTCCCTGCTTGGTAACTTTCCTCTTCAGCATGAACCAGCTGAAGTCAGGGCTTCACCGCTTCACCCAAGGCTGAAGGGCACCAACCTGTGCAGCCATAGTTGTAGGTGTTCAAAGTCAGCGTTTCCATGATGCTTTGTAGCCTCTTTGGAAGAACAGGATTGGGCATGGATTTCCGAAGAGAGAACCCAAAAACCTCTAAGAAGGCGACCAGGGAGAACTGGTACATGGTGTTGACAAGTGACATTTCAGCCAACACAGAGAAGAGAATGGCCCCTCTCCTGGCAGCTGGTCTGTAGCCATCTCGGAGAAGGTCGATATCTGCTGCTGTCGTGGCAGCCAACTTCAGTTTCTCAATCACCTGGGCAGACAGGGATTTTATACAGCTGTAATCACTGTGCTGACCCAGAGGGGATCTATTATACCACAATAACCAGAGCTGCTCAGTGCCGGCCTCTCTGACTATAGGGAATCTGGGCAAGCAACTCAAAAGAAGTTGTACAAATTATAAAAATTAAAAGTTAGATAAAATGAATGCCCTTCTGTATATTTATGAAAAGTAAAGGCAAAGATTTACACAAAATCACAAAAACAGAGTGGGAAAGGTTCTCTGGGGATCTTTAGTTCATCTTTCTGCCCAAAGTTTGGTTATCACCACCACTAGATCAAGTCCAGCGTGGCTTTGCCCAGCTATGGCCTGAAAACTCTAAGGACTGATTCTTTTGCTTTAGAACTGTAAATAAACATTACTTTGGTCCTGTTAAGGACATCCCTGAAGACTGGATTTTGTTCTCTGATCAATAAAATAGTGCCCAGCACTGAAAGATGCAACATATTCATGAGAAAACTCCCCATTTCCTTTCAAACTATTTGCAGGCACCAGGGGTGAAAGATGAAGCATGATGAAAAATGAAAGACTACATTCTGATTCACAGACACCCCTCCAAAAAGCCCAGAGCCGGTACCTCAGTAGCTTTGAATTTTGTGTCTTCCAGGGTTTGCACCAATTCCACATTGTCCAGCATGTTTCCTGTGGAAGTTGACAGTCCGTGAAGGAGAGCGTCCTCCAGGTCTTTCAGCAGGTTTTTGTTTTCACTTGTCTCCTGGATGAGACGTTCTCTCTGCTCCTCCAGCTCCCTCCTCTCAAAACCCATAATGACACTGAGCAGCTGATCCTCCAGGCCCTTGAGCATAACTGCAACATGGACAGAGCACAGTGTTTTGTAAGCACAAGACAGGTTTTATGAGATTTATTTAATCTCAAGCCTCTCATAGAACTACAGCAATGCAACAGAGTGACTTGGTTAATGACTCTGTATCTTAATTCTACCAAAGCATCATCACTTGACCAGTGCAGGAAGAGATATTTAGCTCAGTTGCAGATCAGAAGAGAGAAGTGAGCAGGATTTTCCATTAAATCAGATGCTAAGTATAAGGGAGAGTATGAATTTTTTAGTTTCATTGACATTTCAGACAATCACCCAGGCCCTAATTTTGCACAACAGCATAATCACTACTTAATTATTAAATCCAAACTTGAGCTTACCTGTATAATTGATAACTATAGCTCTGCCAAACACAGAGGGGGAATACTTTGGGTTTGCTAATTTGGTGTTCAGGTACAATTTAAAATTAAAATCATAGTCAACTTCTTTGTCCCCCAGGACAATGAATGATCGCCCCTGTGCAACTTTGATGTTCTTCTCTAAGACATTGTCTATCACAGGATCGATGTATTCATCAACACCGTACAGCAGAAAAGGAGTTCCATACTTTATGGCCAATTCTAGTTGTTTAAGGAAATCCGGGTCATTAAAGGAAGCCATCTGCAAGAGAAAAATGGGAAGATATGAAAGGAGAACTGATATTCAATTTGCTGAACATTATTATTTTGCAATAGCTGCCAACACTAATGAAGTTGGCTCTTTGCTGCTTTCTTTATTCCCTCTCACAGATGATATAAGCTGCACTTGTACAAAACAGTAAAGGTGCTTTTTTTTCTGATTAGCTGAGAATAATTTCCATTTGGAAAACAACCCTTTAAAGTTCTCACTGTGCCTCTAGCTGTGTTTATTGTCCTACATGGAAGTTCCATCCTGGAGAAGAGACAAATTACAATCTACACCAGCTTTTTTGTTAGACTCTTTCTGCATGTGCAGACAGCTGAGAGAGCCGGGGTTGCTCACCCTGGAGAAGAGAATGGTCCAGGGAGACTTTGTAGCCCCTTCCAGTGCCCAAAGGGGCTCCAAGAGAGCTGGAGAGGGACTTTCAACAAGTACATGCAGCAATAGGACAAGGGGGAGTGGCTTCAAACTGAAAGAGGGCAGGGTTAAATTAGACAGTAGGAAGGAATCCTTCCCTGTGAGGGCGGTGAGGCCCCAGCACAGGCTCCCAGAGAAGCTGTGGCTGCTCCATCCCTGGCAGAGTCCAAGGCCAGGCTGGACAGGGCTTGCAGCAACCTGGGACAGTGGAAGGTGTCCCTGCTCATGGCAAGGGGTGGAACAAGAAGGTCCTTTCCAATCCAAACCATTCAATGATTCTATGATACAAAACTGGTTCCCCATTCAAGGTGACAGATATTTATGCAGCTTTGAAAACAAGCAGTAATGAGGCAAAGCAATCTTCTATCTTTACCCTCAGATCATTCTTTTCTTCCTTCTTCTTAATCCAACGTAATGCCTGTTGCTGCGGGTCGATACAGAGCGGGAAGCGGCTGGAATACATTGTCAGGATGGCATTCTGGACAGAGAGCTCATCTGGAGGCAACCCCTGAGAAACCCATCTGGGAACAGAACGGATCAAAGACCAGCCTGGGATGAAAACTCGATGGGAGAGCAGCACATTTCATTTGTCAGTAAAATGGTGCAATTCATTGAGCACACTATCACACACAAGGACACACAGACAGTGTAAGCGATTACAGGAACAGTCACAGCTCAGACTGACTCACTGTAACTCCACTGCTCAAAGTACTGACTGCTGCCCCAGGTGAACAATCCTGTGGTAGATGACAGATGGGATACCTGGGCATGGGTTTAATCCCAAACCCATTGAAGTCAATGAAAAGACACCTGTTGGGTTATGGAAATATATTTAAAAAAGACTCCTAAAACTTTCCAAGAAATGGTATTACATGTGTCTAAGTTCAGTGAATGTCCCTGGAGCATTAAGTACAACAGTTTGTTACAACAAATGGCACCTGTTAATCAGAAGGAAAATAATTTGTCTCCTTCTCTTGACATGAAAGTAAGGCTGTCTCTCTCTGGTATGTCCACCATCACCCCCAATGCCCATTCTGTGCTACAGATTCAGCTCCAGACTCCCACTTTAGAATGTCACATTCTGTAGTTCCTGCATTTCCTGACCAGACATACCTGCTAATCTCCACTTCGTTAGTCAGGAGGCTCTCTAACCTAAATGGATGACTGGCAGGAATTCCTCGTGAGAAAATATCTTCTTGCCACACCTGGTAGAGCATTTCACAACGGAAGTCCCAGCTGAAGGCTCCTACATAGCTCAGAAAGGCAGCAGCGAGTAGACAATCTCCAAGCAACTTCACCTGTCGTATTTCTAATTCCTTGAATTCCTCTGTCCACCTGATAGAATTGTATGGGTCAGTCTGTATCAGGAAGATGAAGTTTACGTGCAGAATTTCCTGCTACTTTAGATACAGGTTGACACAGACCCCCACATTTAGAATCAGTTTTCTCTCACTATTAGGGTGGCCACAGACACTGAGTTATCCAAACTTTCTTCCTTTTAATCTGAGTTACTTTCCAAGAGCTAACAGACAATCCATCAGAACAGACAATAGGACAATAGCTCTTCTCAGGAACAAACACCACAGGAAACTACATTTTCAAAAATGTCTCCACCTGACAGATTTTATCCCTGACACATGAATGTCTGATGTAAAACATTATCCTCTCTGAACCTAGACTTACCTCTCATTCTCAGATTTCAAGCCAGCGATGAGCTTGTCAGCAGCCACTAATCTTCTCTGCATTATCTCTGCTTCTTCTTGTAACTTTTGGTTCTCTCTTATTGCCTGCTCATATTTTTCCCCCAAAGTTCCAAGCTCTTCCTGAATGGCAGTCAGCTCTGCCTGTATCTTTGCCAGTTCCCGCTTACTTAATTCATAGTTCCGTTCTAGTCTGGCTACCTAAAGTACATTTTGAAGGAAATAAGAGTGTCAGAGGGCAGAAGGATTTTGGAGAGAAGTCTTAAGTTCTCACATTTCTTTTGGTTATACCATATATTTCAAAGTGTCCTGACAATAAACAGCGTAAGCCAAAATAACAGACAGTTTGTCACCCTCCTCTCCCCATCAGGATCACACTTTGACCTTCTCTGAGTTTGATTCAAACACATTTTACCTTTTCTTCCTTTGGCTTGACTGTTTTAACGACATCACAGTAGGTCACGACTGCTTCAGCAAACTTTAACATTCCCAGTCCTGCTCTGCTAATAACTTCCATTTCATCAAAGGTAATATTAAGGTTCTTTAACAGAGCTAAATTGGCAAATGCAAAAACACTGCAAGTAAGTTGAATAACTGGGCAAAAATCCTCAAAGAAATAGTTTTCCCTACCAGCAACATCAGCCAATGCCATGACAGACAATATGAAACATTTGTCAGAATATTAAAGAGATTCTGACTTTAAGATGGAGCTACTGGGCTGTAACAACACAAGTCCAGCATTGTTAGTGATTTCTCGGGTTCTTTCTCCATAAAGGGAGTGCATTCAGGAGTTGTTCTGCCATGTCTGAGGATCATCATTTGTTTTCTCTGCAGCAGTCAGATGCAATTTTTCTCCAAGACTGAAATTCCCCTTCTAATGGAACTACTCTGGATTACACCTTTGAGAGCAGTTGTGAGGCTTGGCCCATAAAGCTTAGCTACAGCTTATCTTCTTTCCACTCTGTACCATCACATTTCAATTGCCATCATATGGCTGAGGCCATAATTCTACTAAACAGCTAAAAGCAGACAGCAGGATTACTCAGCTATCCTGTTGGTTTCTTGCCTGCTTTAAACCAGAGCCTGTAAACCCCTAGCTAAGGAATAAACTAGATAGAACACAGAGCAGAAGGTCTTTGAAGTCCGAAAAGTCCAGTCACCCCAACAGTGCAACACCTGCAGCATTGCAGACAGTGCTGTCCCTTGGCACCAAGTGAATCCCACCCTCCCAAACTGCCCTGGAAGGATTGTCCCTGACATGGCTGATCACATTAACAAGACCCCACATTCATCACAAGTACCCAGAACAGGAATTCACCTCGCATAGCTTTCACATTGCTCCACGGAATATTCCTAAAGTTTGTGTTCAGCAGAAGTCGCAGGAAATTTGGATCAGCCATCATTGCCTTGGCATTCTTCCAGTTTTGTTCTTTGTAACCTCTCATTATAAGAATACAGTCCAGAACAACCTGCACCTGCTTCGGGGGTGTTGCAAAGGATCTGGAAAAGAGGTGAGAGAGACAGTGGAAGAGAAAAAAGGAGACAAAGCACGTGATGCCAGACACGGGTGTTTCCTGATAAGAGAGGCACTGCAGAACAGGAGCTTGTACATGAGACAAGCCACAACAGTGAAAAAGATAACCCAAGTCAGACAACAAATTATTAACGACTCAAAAGCTCAGAACCAATTCTTGCATTCAGACAATTTGATCCATGAAACACTAAAGGATTTCAACAGTGGAAAAGCTTGAAACAATATTCTTTCCTAGGGCAGTGAAGCAGCTGTCAATTTGGAGAAAAATCCAGAGATCTGTGAGAGAAAGGAAACTGAACAAGTGTGGCAGGGAAGGGAAAGACTTTTTTGGGGACAGCTACTTCAGGTAGAGCCAAAGACTGAATAAGCCTTTATATTGATCCTCAAATAAAAGATGTATTATCAAAACACAGGGAGGAGTAAGTTCAGCAGGGAAATACATTTTCATGCTATGAAAGTATCCCTGAAAAATAACTGTCATGTGTTCCTACTTACACGGATGAAAAGAGAGGAGGAATGAATGGGTTTGGACAGCCACTGTTCAGGGAAAAACCAGAGCAGGTTCTGGTGCATCAGACCAGAGAAAGGTGGGGAAAAACAGCAAATAAAGGCCTGGAAGAACTCTCTTAAGGCAAAGTTGTGGGCTAGGAATCGGGGGATTCTGTTGTGCCCTCTGCACCCAGACAACACCTCACAGGCAGGTGAGAAAGATGAAGCTAAGGCTCAGACCCAGCCAACAAAGGCCTCTCCATGTATTTCCAAGAGTTGATGTTACTGTACATACAAATGAGTCACCTGAGTTCAGTAACTTCAGCCTTGTCAAGCTTCTCAACCTCCTGTTTGGCAGCTTCCATCATAGGCTTGATTTGATCCAGTGCTGCCTCAGCCTCCGCCTTCTCCACAGCAATAATCTCATTCTGTTCCTGTATCTCTACAGCTTTTTCTTCACCCATTTTTTTCTTCTCCTCAGCTAGTAATTGTAAAGGCAGGACCATAAATGGATCATTCAAATTTGTATACAGAACATATACTAACACACTGACTAGATTGCTCTTTGCCGAAAATCAGGAATTATCATCAGCTCAGAGCCTTTGTGTTGCCAGCTTGCCTATGGTTACATCTGCATCACCAGGTTAGGAACACTTAGTGCTCCACACAAGTGTGCACAATCTCGTTTCCTCCATGTTTCCCTCTGCTTCTCCTCTAGTACAGAATTTCTGCATCAGAAGGTGCCTTTCTCGCTACTGCCTTTCCCACGTTACGCCCTACACCTTGGAAAGGGAAGACAAGGGCAGGCAAATACAGTGGTGAGTTGTGTCAAGTACTGTGGGCCAAATGTAGAGCAAAGATGGCATTCTGGGCAAGGCAGGGCACCTGATCTCCTGGCAAGGCATGGGAGCAGCCCACAGAACGAGAGGGTTACCCCGAGGAGCAGCCAGAGCTCTTCAAGGCTCTCCCAACCCAACCCAACCTAACATGGATGATGTGAGCCCTGCTTAGCCCATGGGACACTTCACTAGTTGTAAACCACCCACCTATTTCTGTGTTTATTTTAATGTCTTCTAACAAAGCCTCACAAGCAGCTGTTTTTTCTGTTAGCACAATCTTCTGCTCAGCAAGTTTCGTGTTCAGCTCAACCAGCTGCACAGCAGCTTCCCTCAGTTTACCTAAGCCCCCATCCAGCCGTTTGCATTGTGCTAGGTAGAAAGAAAGGGAGAAATATCAGTGATTCATTGATCATATTCAAGCACACAGCAACAAACAACCTCACAATGAGTAAATATCCTTAGAGGTGCACTGAGAGATTTTCCTTTCCTAAGCATCCCAGCCAAAATGATGCTAATGTCACTTGAGCTGACACAGTGGCCCTGTGCCACAACTTATTTTCCACATTCCACTGTTTGTGTTTAATGCTCTTCACAGATTTCAGGGCCACTGAAGTGTGAATGAGAATTGCTGCTTGAGGAAGAAAGTCAAACCTTGAGCGAGGCCAAGCTGGTTTAGATTTAAGCAGACTCTTCCCCAAGCAGAGGGTCTGGTTTGGAGATTCTGGCTCATGTTCATGCACAAAAGGATTTGAGGGCAGCCCATTGTTTGACAGAGTCTAAACATTCACATGTGGCCAGAATTTTGGATCAGTGTCAAAACACAGCCACACAGCTGTGTGCCAGCACAGCATTTGAGATAGCACTGCTAACACAATTTTTGCATATTGTGGGTAATATGTAGGATTCTCACCAGAACTTTTTTCCTTTTAAAATATTTAAATCACTTATTAAAAAGGAGAAAACATCTACATAGCCTTACCTAGAATGAACTGATTTTTCTCCTCCAGCAATTTTGCATAAGTATTGATAAAATCAAGGTAATTTTTTGGTGTGACGTGATTTCGACGTCTCAGTTTCTCCATAAATTTCCTGCTAAACTCCTCTACAGATTCATGCACCATGACCATGTGGTCAATCACTGACTGGGAGCTCTCTGGGGGGATGCGTGTGTTTTCTCCTAAATTTAGGCAGAAGAAATAAAACATTTCAAAGATTTGTGGTTTTTTTTCAGAGTACACCAATTAAAATCTTTCTTATGTACATCTAAGCCAGGCACAAAAAAAGTCTGTTTTCTGGGGCAAAAAGTAAGACCAGGGCAGAGTCAGAAGGGAACCTCCTGGTAGGCAGCCCATATTGCCTGCAGATTTGGGAACTTGAATTTTAGCAATTAAAAAAAGTCTATTTGATTAAGAAACGACCATCCAGTAGCTTTTTGACTGGGTTTTTTCATTGCCTATTTAGACTAGAGGTAACAAGCACAATGGGAAACGGAATTGTGAAATGTACAATAACGGCTAAGTAAAGAATGTATTTCTTTGGCTATGCCAAGGGTTAATGGGTTGAAATACAGACATCTTACATACCCAAAAAGGATTGTGCAACTGCACACAAGGCCTGGGTGGGCCAGGGCAAGAACCAGTCAATACCAGTGTTGTTGACAAGACCTTAAAAAAAAATGACAGCGTTATCTGAAAAATTCCTTTGTAAAACATACCCCTAATCAGACAGGCAGTCCTCTAATTAACTTTATTTACATCTAGAATTTGCAAATTAGTCTTATTTGACTCCTTCTTAGCAATAGAATTTACCACAAAGTCAATACTTCCCTTCTGACAGTAAATAATGAGCTTTGCCCCTCTAACCCCACTGTACCATTCTTTAGGCTCTGCCATTCTACAGGATGCAGTCAAGAGCTGCAATAAAATACTTCAGGGCCTGGTTTAGCATTCCTGCCTGCACCCATCTAAATGCTTCTCCTACCACCACCCCAGCTTCCCAATGATTTAATGCCACACTTTCTGCTGTAAACTGCAGAAGAGAGGCTGCAGACAAAGGCTGTGTGTTTCCAGTTCAGTGAGGATGACCAATTGATTTCTAACTGTTCAGCTGGAAAATGAACTGATCTGATAAATGCTAATCAATATTGTTCACTGATACGTGGTAATTAACTGGAAAAAAAAATGCAAGGCAAATCCTTAATCATGAAACCTGCCCTGCTTAGTTTTAGCTGCCAGACATCTCTCAGTGTCCACTGGAGATTTTCTCTTGCCTGTAAGTCTGTATTTCACAGGGAAGGGACAAAGTGTGTACAACTGATACCTGGGAAATTTCTGCACCACGTTCTCAGGTCCTCCCCAACTGGGGACATTCCCAAGACAATGTGAAGGTTGCTTGCACATTTGCTTACAAAATATTGCCAGATACTCTCTTTAACTGGGTTCACGCCAGCTTTGGCAGCTTCTTCTCCAATCTGAGTTAGTATGGAGTCTTTTTCATCATCTGCAAAAAGGGCTGGCACCATTCCTGTAACATAAGGGTAGAAGAATGCTAGTGAGAACAACCAGTAAGAGGAAACCATATGGCTGGGGATAGTGCAGATGAGAAACCAATTTTGAACCTAGTTTTGAAAAAATTATTCTGAGTAGTTTTGAATGAGCCAATTCATCTCTCTATGCTTCTCCTCCTCCCCAAAGCTCTCATGGAAAACAGGCCGTATTTAGGATTTAGAGGAATAATGAATGCATTTTTGTTTGGGCTTCAGCAACATATACAAAATGTCACAAGAACATAAAGCACTTTTAACTTTGCAAAGAAAATCTTCATTCATGTCTATGAGCCATCAGTTCACATTTTTGTACTCTCAATCTTGTGGCAAATACTGCATAAGTAACCTAATGACAGACCAGGGACAGGGAAAACTGGAACAAGGAAAGGGGCAAAATTAACACATCTGTTCTCATCAGACTGTGTAGGAACTTCTATGGAGAGTGTGGTCACACAGTGCCAGCTGCTGCTCCTTTTCAGCTGCTTCTTACTCTAGAAGATACCAAACTACATTTCAGGACATACATACATAAATACAGATATGAACAGCTGCTGCAGTTCAGGTGAATGCTGTTCAAAAGCCAGTTGGACAAAAGGTAGGTTTGTGGCCAAATGCAGCTGAAGTTATCCCCCAGTCTTGGAAGAAATCTGAGATTCCTGCAGCACCATCACCAGCATGACTGAACCCTATAACCTTTCCAGAGCCATAGAAATGACTGTAAGAAGATGCCAGAAAGCTGTTATTGAGGCCACGAACAGGTCAGGTAGTACTGAAAGGCCTAACTAAGTAAAGCAGCAGGAAGAGCTGTACCAAGGGTACAGAGAGGCTGTCAGTGGCACCTGAAGTCAGCATGTTGTTGATGAGTTCCAGGAAACTCTCTTCTGCCACATGGCCATCCGTGAACAAGAAGACCACTGACTTGTTCTCAATACCCAGCTTCTGGTACAAATTTTTCAAATCATCTCGGAAATTGTTTTCTCCGTATCCCCGACTCAAGACGATCTCAAATATCTAAGGATAAAAACATACACTGAGAAGACACAGACGGACATGATGGTAACTCTAAATTTCAATTAGACTTAATCAGGGGGGTTGGTTTGGCCCCAGTCATCAGTAAATGTGTAAGTATCAATAAAATTATGCACTACATTCTTTTTTAACATTACATTTGTACAACTCTGCAGGCTTGTATTTTCAAAATTGCTTTGCATTCATCCTCCTATTTTGTTCTTTCCTTCCACGGATTTGTAAGTAAAGTGCCTCTGAGAGGAACATTTTCTCCCTGAAATAATACAGTGTCAATCACAACGAGGCTTCTCAAGCAGCACTGGAGTGCTGCTGTAACACATGGAAGTATCAACAGGAGCAGTTAGGGACCATTAGTTGTTCTTTGCCAAACCCACCCTTGTTTTCTTTCCCCAGTGCCAAAACCCAGATCCAGGCACCGACAGCTTCCTGCCCAGATCACACACAGTCAGCTCAGACCTCCTGCCAATCACCTCACCCTAGGTTTCTCTCCACACAGAAGAGCTGCCAGCCTGATCTTGTCTTGACTGACTGGCTCACCTCCATCCCCAGCTAAATCCCAATCACAATATTACTTTCCTTGTCTTTTTTCACAGCCAAGACACAGGTCACTAACCTCACATCCAGCTGTATGGGCAGCCAGTCTCGTTAGGGACTGCTTTCCTGAGCCTCCCACTCCGATGAGCAGGGCGTGCCCGCGGTCCATCCGGATGATGCGATGGATACGGATTAAATGCTCCAGAGCATCATCAAAAAGAACCAGACCCATTTTAATATGAAACTCGTTGTAGTCATCCAAAATCTCCTTCAGAGAAAGGTGAACAGAATGTTACTAGGAGACCAGTGGAACAATTAATAATATTAATAAAACAGCCCATTCAGCAGCATTTTTCCTTTCCCATTCCTCAGGGAAAATAAACTATTGGAAAACACTGCTGACTCTGTAGCTGATCCTCAGTTTTCATTAGTGCAAACCCCAAATGGGCATTAAAGCACATAAAATTCCATGTGCACACAGCAGAGAACAGATTTCCTACAGTTTGAGGCAGGCTCCTGCCCATTCCTCAGGCACAGTTCCCAGCTATGCACTCTACCTTAAAGAGAGCTTTTGCTACATCATAGTCTTGGATATCTTCATAAATGCGAGGTTCTTCTTCATTCAGTGCTGTTCTGAAATCTCCAAAAAGAATCGGATCCCTCATGACTTGCTCCAAGTCATCTTTGAAATGCTCTTCAACCAAGGTTTTTATATGGCCTTGTACCTTCAAGGATATGAAACAAGTCAGGCAATACAACAATGCATTTGATTGTGAATTCAGTATTACTTAGAAGGGTGATAATGCAGATTCTTGCCCAAATACTGACTGATTTCAAGGTGATACTTAATTCCCTAGAAGATCCAAAGATTTCAGCCTTCTTTTATGTTCTATGTATGATGTAAAATGATCTAATAGGCAGTTCAAGAATGGTTCAAGCCAACTGACTATAGAAGATCAAAATAAAAAAAGATAAGCCTGTTAAAAAAACCTTCTCACATATTGGTGTAAACAGCATATTAATCAAATTTCCTTCTCAGCATTCATAGATGTCTCACCAGAAAGATTTCTCACAATACTTCAAAGTCTGCATTAATACTCTGAGTTGTGAAAATTGAGCTGGAGATGTATCTTTCTATGTTAGAGGAGAAAGTTTTAACCAGAAAAATCTGAAGCCTTCTTGACCTACCTCTTTCCATCTAAACAACTTCCAAAGTAAAGCCAGTTGCTTATACATGAGTAGACTTTACCCCATTTTTCTCTCCTAAATCTCAGGGTTCAGAATTGGCATTGTTCTCTTTTGTGTTTTAAATTAAATTTGAAGTGTTTTCCACTTTGCCTAACAACAAAAACTGAATCCACTTTTAAGAATCTGGGTCTTATCCCAGTCACATTCTGGTACAATCCTTCCTGGAGGAAAACACCGACTTGATGTGATTTCCTGAGTTTTCTCCTGTTCTGCTCTCACACTTTGCCACCTGTACTTCTGCCAATCAATTTTCCTGTACAGGCAAACCAAGTGATACTTTCCACTGCTTCAGCAGATCTGCTTTCTTAGTCTGCCGTAATCACATTGTTTTAGGAAAAAAACCTTCATGGGCCATGTTTTAAATTAATGAGCAACATATTGCCTAGACAAGTCTGCAGTCGGACTGCAAGACCCGAGTCCAACACTTGGTAATGTTGCTGTTGCAAATTAATTGCCATAATAATAGTCAGTGACTACTAAAAATTGAAAGAAATTACTCACCAATTCTTTGTCTGCTTCATTAATCAGCCTGTCATGGAAAACCCTCAGGCACTCGTTTCTCCAAACTCTCACCATCTGGGTCACTGTTAGAAACCTGAAATGACACCAAAATATCAGACTGCACCAATTGAGCTGACATGATTCTTAAGGCCATATGGTTCATAACAAGGACCAAATTCTGGACTGAGTTTTTTACTCTTTTCAATTTGGTTCTTTTCATAATAACTACTTTTCTTGCATTTTTACCTCTGGTTTGGTATCAAGAGTAAGATCACAATTTAGTATGTTCTATTTCTCATTGTGGTTTAATGAAAAGTGACCAAATGTGACTGATTTAATGTACCAAATTACCTCATTTTCACCCAGATTCACCAAAAATACCAGGTGTGGGACCACTAATGACAATTTATCTATTCTTACCTCTTTGAATCTGTAAGAACAAGTCCATTATAGATCCTGGAAAGGTCCCGCAGGTTAAAAATGTAATGGAATTTGGAAGGAGTAGGGGGTAGGTCAGTAACAATCGTCTTATAAAGTTCCAAAGTACACAGAGTAATCTTGTCAGAGATGGCTGATATGGACGCATTAAAGGTCTGCAAACATGAAAAATAAGAGGTGCTTCCATGAGACTGCCCAGACAGAACTCAGTGCTGTTAAACATAATCTGCTTTCCAGCTTTTAAACCTGTTTGATTCAAAAACTCTCTGCAGTTTGAACATTCTGCAGTTAAATGTTTAGGGCAGGCTCCATCTTCACTCTGGAACTTGTCAAGTGCTCAAGAAAACATCAAACTCGGTGACTGCAATTCCCACAGCATTTCTATAGCAGAAAAATCAAACTCTTTTCTTTTCTAATGTTGCAGGTACCTTGCTAATAATGCAGTCAATTGCATTATATTACATTTTTTACCCTCATTCAGGAAAGAGTTTGCTGATCTCCATGTATTTGCTTACAGGAACTGTAAACCAAATCATTCACACGTTTCAACCTATGAAAAGCCCCAGGTTTATAAATTATCTGCTGGCTTGAACGTTTACATATTACTCAAGTGTTTACCTAAACAAGGTAAAACATGTTGAGAAAGAGAAGAGGGAGATAAAGGTTTGTGTGGGGTTCTATATATAAAAAAACTGGTAACAGAAGATTTCAGGTTCTGCAACAACATAGAAATAAATATCTATTTAAAAATAATAAATCTGTTGAGCAATCCTTTAAAAACAGTGAAATTACCGCAGTGTGGCCTTTCAGGATGGAAGAGTAGATCAAACTCAGCGATTGATCAGATGGAAAAGGTATGTTAAAAACACTGAAGAGTGAGATGAAGCGAGGGTCAACTTCATTCCGACCTCCTCCAGCTTTGCCCATGGCAGCAACAAAACCCAGGTCTCGAAGAAATTTAATGTTCATCTCCTTACCGCGATCGTACATAAAACTTCTCTCTAGCAGCAGCTTCAGCAGGGCGATGGGCTGCTGTGTGCCATACTCATCCATCTGTGGGATACACAGCAGTCAGGGCACACCAAAGCACTGGACATCAGCACACCAAGTACTGCTCTCAGCGTGGGAATATTGTGTTCCATACTCCAGAGAACATGGCAGGGACTAAGGGACACTTTGGAAAGATCTGGAGCTGATCGTGAACACTCATCCCAATGTCTCCTACGGGAAAAGTGTCTCTTCTCTGAGAGAAACTAAATGTGTGCTGGATTTGTGCATGCAGGGACCATACCAAATGCCACCCCAAATGTTTCTATGCTACCTTGCAAAACTATTGACAGCTTACCCTTGGCATGTTCATGTCATCCATGAACACAAGGAGATGTTTTCCCATGGGAGGGCCAAAACTGTCTTTAGTTCGTTTTTCTACATTTGTCTCCAGGTTTCTCTGAATGTCCATGGATGTTGTACGAGAAGAGAAGTTAATTACTAGCAACAGCTGCAAATGGGAAGACATGGCTAAGAATGGATTCTAATCTGTTTTGTTGGTTTTTTTTTTACTAGAGCATTCAAAAATATTCTTTATATTTGACTGTTAGACATAGAGGAAATGCTCTGGGCCATTATTCACTTGAATTAGAGATGACAAAGAAAAGCAACCCCATTCTCAGCACTTCGATAAAATATTCTTACTTTATAAAATGGAGTCTGTACAAGGTAGAAGAGGACAAAACATCTTTGATCCTGAAGGATTTTCAAATTATTCACACACTTTGGGTGTGGAGCTTGCAGTCACGTTACCCAAGCCAATACTGCATTCCACAGACTCAGGCTTCACAACACAAATTTAACAGCAGGGCAAAGAATGACAACGTGGTTTTACAAACAAGGCAAAATGCCTCCCACATACGTTACGTTGTTTGTCCAGATTGCTCAGGAAGTTCTGTGTAGTTGCTGTCTTAGATGTACCCGATTCACCTACAAGAACAACCGGGCGTTTTATTTTTACCATCTGCTCCAGTAACCAAGCCGTGCGTGTGGTATCCACTGTGGGCACTGAAAAAGAGCATGAAAACAATCACGGGCTAAATGAAAATGCACTAGAGCTGGGGGACTTACATTTAGAGAATAGTGCTGGAACGCACTCACAAGGTATTAACATGCAGCTGCACAAAGGCATAATCTGAATTATCAACTCACAAAAAATGCTGGAAGAACATTTTAATTGATTAACCATCTCTTTTCAGTCTTTGTCATTGGGACCTTTTATTATATCTTTATATATCTATATACATACTAAAAAAGAAGTTACCTTCCATATAGGGAGGTCATGGTTTGGTTAAGCTCCATTTAATCCCTGTTTCAAAGATATAATCAGGATTTATTTGGATCATAAGCATTTTCCCAGAACTCTGCAGAGATGAATTTTTTTTCTATTAAATAGCCTGCCATTTGGAGCAATTTCAGAGGTCATAAATTTATCTCTTGTGTCAGTGAAGTTAACCTGTGCTTGCTAGAGTATCACTGTAAATTAATGTGTCTAAATTCGTCCCTAACTAAGAAAAGCACCATTAGGCAATGCTTGAAGTAACAATCAATCAATAACAGTATTAAAAATGTCTTTTTTATCTACCGAATACTTGAACCGCAAGCGGATGTTTTTCCTAGAATTTCTGGTAGAGCAAACTGTGAATCTTCTGCTATTCTGGCTTCTAAAAGGCACTGTTAGCTCCTAATAAGCCTTATTAACTGAAACATGCTTTCCTCCTTTCCTTGTTTTTTTATTATACAATGCTATAAACATCAACTTAGTACTGCTAAACTACTATGACAAGACCATTAAAGAAACTGATTTGTACCACCACAAAAAACTTGAAGAAGAACCGGGGTAATGACCTTCAGTGAAGAAAGAGGATGTCTCATGTGAAGTGCCATGCACTCAGTGGTGGCACATTATGAATTAAAAGCACATCATCACTGTACTTTATCTTATACTCACCTAGAATGTCAAGAAATTTCGCTTCAGGATTATGGATATATTCAGGAACAAGTTGCGCCCAAGGTACCCACAGTTTTTGAGATCCATCAAAATGGAAGTCATACAAAGTTGGCAGCTGACCTGCAAACCATTAAGCAACTGCAAGTTTTTCAGGACACTGAAATATTTCCTAAGAAAACGATCTGATTGAGATGAAAATGAAGGGTAAGATTATAGACCAAGCTGGGCAACACTTTGTTCTGTTTACAAGTCATTTAACCCACTAGGGCATCAACCAAAATTCCTCTACTCCAGCACCTGGGTCATACTATAACTTTTTAAGCACCTCCCAGTGGCTTTCCATTCACTTTTTTTTTTCTTTTCACTGTTTATCTCTTCAGCTTGGCCTAGAAGAGTACTGCTCTGTGAAGACAGACCATTAGCTGAGCCACCCAGCATCAGGATCTCTACGTGGTTTTCACTGACAGCCCCTCAAGGAGCATATTTTGAAGCCAGGACAGCTGGCTGGAAGGAAAATAATGATCTGCCTTCATGAAAACTAGCACTTTTCTAATATCATCAATGGGATTCAGATTAAATTATGACAAGGTCCTACCTGGCAGCTCCCCTGGCTTAGCCAGGACGTTCTCAGCCTCTACAATAGTCATGCTGGAAATACGTTTAACATTTTCATCAAATTTAATTCTCCCAGCATCAAGAAGAGAAGCACCTAAGGAGCAATACAAAGCTTCCAAGAAAAAACACTCCAGAACATCAGGACTTTCAGGCTGTACCACTAGGACTTCCAGCATCACAGTTAACTGCACAATCTGTTGGAAAAAAGGCAAAACTGTAAACAAAATTGCCATTTAGATGCATGGAAACTCTTCATCTGTTTTTAGCTGATTGCTGGTCTTTTGCTCTTACAGGTGAATCTATTCCTAGGTGCATTAAGTTCAGAACAAAAGCATTGTTAGGAGCCGATTGGTTTTGTGTCTCTGTTCTCATCAGCAAACTGACATTTCAGCACAGATTCTACTCCTATGCTTTCTTTGGGAAGGTTTTACTTTCTCCATTATTCCATTTTCCTTTTAGTTAAACATGTTCAGTCTTTATTCTCTGTTTCTTACCATATTTAAATCCGCTTGAGGAACAATGGTCTTCAGCTTTCCTTTCTGTTTGCCATCCACAATTCCCTCCACAATCATATCAATAAGGGAGGGCACACACTTTTCAAAGAGACGATTCAATTCTTCTCTCTCTAACTAAGGAACAAAAAAAAAGAAAAAAGGACACTAATTCAGCACACAGAAGCCTGGAAAGAACAATTTTTGACAGCAGAGCTTCTCATCAATACCTGGCTGACCAGGTATGATTGTTCTTGAAGGAATCACTTCTACCAAAGAGAGGGTACAGCCACATCAAAAAATGTGATGCTGCTGTATGGACCGGGTGTTCTGCAAGTGAAGACCAGCATTCACCAGCTGGCAGTAGCTAAGTTGTCTTACTCAGCTCAGTTTTGTTTAACTTGAGCTGTTAAACAAAATGTAAGAAACAAGGACCTAAGCATTCTCACTGTTAACTCCTGTCAGAAAAATCAGACTGCCTTTATACAGTGTTTTTACAGCTGTCTACAGTTCAGTGTTAAATACAAATACTGTCTGAACAAGTGCAGAAAATCCCACCTCATCTTCTCTTTTTTTGACCCACTTCTGCCAGTAGGGCTCATATCTCAGATTTTTAGGATCTACAAAGACCATTCCGCAGCGGGACACAGTGGCAGGAGATGCATACTGTAAGTCCCCAACCTATAAAACAATCACACAAGACAATGATACACTTAAGCCAAGAACAGCCACAGTACCTGCTTTGCAGGCTTTGAGGCCCCATCTGTATCTAACCCTTCCCATGGATTCAATGGCACAGTCATTTCTTACCTCAAACAACAAAGCACAGTGTGGCTGAAGTCTGATCCGCTCCCCGTTTGCCAGAGTCAAGAGCTTGTTATCATCCATGACAGAATTCATGTTTTCAACCCAGAGAGCGTCCACATCTCCATCAAAGAGAATGTACCTGTGTACAAGAGCCACGGGGCACTGACTGATCTCTGCTTTTATTAACATATTTCCCAATTCAGAAGTGTCATTAATGGTGTCAGCATCAGTCCAGGTATTTTGAAGTCTACCATTCATTTTTTATAATTCTAGAATTTCACTGAGGCTAGAAATTCACAGGAGACAGAAAGACCCCTAGACGCTTTCTGTTTATTCAGCATTTGTTTTTTTAAATAGTGCCGTATACATTTTTTTTTAATTGATGTAAACCCCAGTATCTCAAAACCACCACGATGATTTCTAGCTACCCACCTTCGCTCTTTCTTGTCAGTGGGTCTGTTGATCTCCCGAAAAATGTTTGACAGGACTCCATCTGTCCAGTCTCGTGTGACAGGGTCAAGGATCCCATACAGCTCAATCACGCTCATAGCTTTAGGGTTCAGCACGTAAAGCTTTGTAAACAATCCCAGCCTAAAGACACAGCAAGAAAAGCAATAGTAAGGTGACACACTACCATCTCATGTTAATCCAAGTAAATACTCTGGCCAGCTCTTGATCCTGTCATGACTGGACAGGCCTGAGTAATACAGACTGGGCCATTTCACAGCCTGGTTCACATGTATCAAACTCTGTACTCACTTGTTTTGGGCCTGGCACAAAGTATTGATAACAACCGTCTTGCCACCTCCAGTAGGTCCAACCACCATTGTCGTGTGACGAGTTAACATTGTCTCATACATCTGAACTACTTTATCCACCTGAAAAATGAACAGGGATTCAGCAGACTACTGTCATAACTCTTTGTGGACAAGATCAGCAGCTGATCTGTATCAGAGAAGCTCTCCTGGAGCCACTCCAGGGTGCCACAATGGACCTGCAGCCTCATGTTTACAACAAAACCTCCTTTTTTATACCTGGACTGGTAGAACAATATAACCCTGTTCTTCCAGCACTTGTTCTACAGCATCATTAAAGTCAGGGTAGCGGACTCGAGGGCAATCCAGGCCAGGAAACAGGTCAGAAATTAAGCCAAGGAAGAGAGGTACATCTTCAAACACAAATTTAGGAAGATTCATATCTCGCAGAGCTCTCATTAGTACAACTTCCTAGACAAAACATAGCAAAATCAATCTTTACCAAATAATTAACTGATTAGCTAAAATTAGGTACTTCAAAACTTAAAATCTTTAAAAACTATTGCCTGATTATTTCAGTACAGCTTTGAGAATGTTTTTTGGTGTCAGTTACTAGTGGAAACAACAGAGGTTATTTTATAAGGATTAAGCATTTCAATAACTAAGCATCCATGTTAATCAAATGCCAAATGGCTGCAGTGGCCCACACCACAGCTTCCCTGAGCTGGAGCACCTCAGTGATCCAAAAACCAGTTTCTGCTGGTCATCCAGAAACATTCATTGGACTACTGGCATCCTGGACTTAACAAGAAGTAAAATACCTCATTTTCCATAGATTTTCCTACTTTGTTCTATTGGCAAAGAGCACAATGGAACTCAATAAGAACAAAGGGAAATAGTAAGACAAATAAAACCAGTGTTCCTATTTCTAAAGCAGACAAACTACACCAGATGGGTAAAAATCCCCTTCCTAATGAAAAAAGATGATATGCCCAGGGTAACTAAGCAGCAAATCTACCTCACTGAGGTCTGCTGATCCTCTTTTCAGTTCTCCAGCCATCACCAACACTGACTTAAGGGCCCGCAGTCCAAAATCATAGTGATGCTGTTTAGAAAGCTGTTCCCTTGCCAGCTTGTACAACACTGTCATCTTCTTGGCAAGGACCTGTTTGAGATTTAATTGCAATGATCATGAATGTGGACATTGCTACTGGCCATGCAAACATGGGTGGGTACACGGGCATGGGTAACAATAAAATTTTCTTACCTTTGCTGTGAGGAACCCTTCAGAAAACAGCATTATTTCACAGATCTGCTGAAGATCTGGTACAATAACAACCACAGGTCTGAACAGAGCTTTCACAGACTCAGGGAGCTCAGTCCTGCCAGCATAGCCAGGATTCATTGTAATGAAAATGCCGATACGGCTATCAAGGGAAATCTCCTGTCCTTCAAACTAAAGGCATAAGAAAACATTAGAACAATGTGAATAAGGATTTTTTTTTTTTTTTTAATACTATTTGCTCAAAGAGAAAACCAGTAGTACTGGGGCACCCACTCAGGACAAATTGCTAAAATATATCGCTTTAGACATTCATCCTAATACAAACAGTGGGATGAATGTACCTTCTTTAAAATATTTCACAAGCCTCAAATTTTCTGTCTGAGGTTTTTGAATTCCAATAAGCATCAGTAAATAAAACCTCATAATCCACATCAAGTTAAATTACTCCCATTTCTCATTACTACTGGGCTATTACCCCATTTACTTGTTATTATCCTATTAAGATCACTCTCATCTCACTTCACAAAGGAAGAACCTAGCACAGGATTAGACAATCAGCAAGGATTTAACATCTTTCAAACCAAAAGTACACACTCTGGAGTTTGAAATGTTCAGCACCAATGAATTACAGAAGCAGCAGCTCTTTGATCTAATGATGGGGTCTAACCCTGAATTTTGGCGTGAAAAGCAAGATCAGCCCTCACAATTACTCTTCTTTTTTAATGCTTACCTGAAATCTTTTCATGTGATTCATTAAAGCACTTCGAATTGTCTGAATCTGGGAAGAAATGACTGAAAGCACAGAAGCATCGATGCGATTGAATTCATCAAAGCATCCCCATGCTCCACACTGGGCGAGACCTGAGAAAATTTTACCAATTGCCTAAAAGGAACAGCAAGAAAAACTTCTCAGCAATGAATATATAAAGCATTAGCGCCAAAAACCTTCAGAATACACTAAACTCTTAGTGCTGGATAAAGCTCTGGATATTTATATATGTAGAAGTTAGCAACTATCAAAAGGTCTTGCCAAGTGCAGACTGCCTATCATAAGCTTAAACGCTTAAAACCATACAGTTATTGCTCCCCTGCTTGAAAGAGCTTAAAATTCCTTCAGGAATTTATTCAAAATTGATATTTTTAATTAAATTTAATTATCAAACAGCATGGTATCTCTAAGGGAGGTACTTATGCAGAAGTTCACAGTATGTCCTTATCCTGGGGACGGATAAAGAGCAGAAATTAGCATTTTATCAGAGAACGCAGATCTTTAACTCTTACTTTGAAGTCCATGCCTTCTCCACAGTTTGTCACTACGCACAGCAAGCCCAGTGCTTTGGCCAGATCCTTGGTTGTTTCTGTCTTCCCTGTACCTGCTGGCCCTGCTGGTGCTCCTCCCAAATACATGGATAGAGCCTTTGAAGACAGATCAAAAAGCAAAGCAAATCAAAGCTTGGATTAGACTTGTATTAGGTTGGTAACAAAACCACAAACGAGCCCTTGGGTACCAAAACCATTAAACTTTATCTGTGAATTCATTCCACATTGTCTTTGAGGCAGTGAGGTCAGAAGGGTATCACAACTGATTTCACTGGCATCCAGGAGACAGCGGGGAGAGCAATAAAACGAGGAGGTGACCGTGTAGAAGCGCAACAAGGGCCTGTTAGCAAAACGTCCCGGCACACGTACCTGTGTGAGAGTGAGGTAGATGCGGTCGGTGAGCGGGGTGATGACGAGCCGCCCGTTGAGCCCCATGTACTCGTAGCCGTAGGAGAAGGCGCCGGTGCACTGCCGGACCACCAGCTCATCCGGCTCGCGCTCCCAGTAAAACCGCAGCTGGCTCTCCCACGCAAACTCCTGAGCCTGCAGAATGCTGCACAACGGAGCTCGCATGAGCCAGAAGGATGGCAGTACACCTTAGACATCGGTATTTGCTCGCAAGTTGGAGGTGCCATTTACCTGTCTCTCACAAAGGTATCGATGACGTCCCTGGCGTGCACATCGATGATGAGAACAGTGTTGTATTTTTTCCTGTCGTTTTTGCTCAAGGGCATTGTAATGCGGGTAACCAGGTCATCAATTTGCCGGTGCATTTTTTGAGCATAAATTTTCATTGCCTGTTTTTCTCCAATTTTCACTTTCCGAAAGACATCCTCTACCTCCCAAGTCCACCACACTTGATTAGCAGCAAGCACCATCATGCCTTGGAAGAGCAACATCCAATCAACTCTACGGAAAACACATATAGTGAGGGAGGCTGGGTTACCGTTTATTTTAAGTAACTGATCAGGAAAGAAAAAAAAAACACAACAGCAGCAAAAAAGAAATTCCTCCTGTTCCTGTAACAGCTACCACACAAGAGCCAAACTTTTCAGAGATATACAGAATTGTATTAAAGTATTCTGTGAGATTTCAAAAGCCTAGGAAATATTCTGATAGAAAAGCTGCCTGTTCCTTGTATAAAATTGCCAAGTGGAATTCATCATAAGAAAAACATACTGAACATACAACACTAAAAATAAAACTCAAGATTTAGGAAAATAGATATGAGAGATGATACCACTCTTCATGGTTAGTTAAAATAGTGCATGTGAATGTATTCATATCCTTCCACATAGAGAAATACAGGCTAAATTGTGTATGAATTCAAAAATTACACCTTAATTTTTCTATATCACTCCAGGCTCATGATAACAGATCAGGTTATTTGGGTTATCCTTAACACTGATTGTTTCACCTGCTTCTGTCTTCACAATATCGAAAAATGGCTTCCTTGGTGAGGCGTCTGTTGGTTCGTCTCATTTCCTCCAGCACTGCTGTCATCCAATTCTCCACTCTGCCGACAGCAGGGACAGCCTGCCGGAACTCCATCACCTCCCCCTCAGCTGAGATCATGGCTGTGGCAATCTTCTCATCATTGTCACCATCCTCAAACCTCAGCAAGGCTACATTATCAAACATCTGAAATGCACCAACAAAGAAATTCACCGGCATTTTAGCAACAAAGCCTCCAAGAAATCAGAGTATCCAGCCCTCAGCTATCCGCCAGAGAAATGGATCTGACTCCTAAGTAATCAAATACAAATGCTGATATATAGTCCAGCAGACCAACTGCAGAATATCAAACAGACAATCAGGCCCAAATGACACTGATTTCTTTTTCCACAAAATAAAAATCTAGGAGGAGCTACAATCTATGAGGAAAGTTCTTTAATGACAGATCATTCTGGTATATCTTGTATGTTCCTCTACCACAACTGCTACTAACCAGCGTGAGAGCCAGGAGAGACTGCATCAGATTTGATCTGGTTATTCAGAAGCTTCTTCAAGACACTGCCAGGATGCTCTTTGTATACAAAAAATATTCATGAACCCTTTAGAGCATGCAGAGTACAGTCTGTTAAACTTTTTAAAGCACCTAAAAGCACAAGGCACTGTGGAAAGGCAGACACTGTACCTTTATCATGTGTTCCTGGACACAGAGTGCGCTGCCACTGCCAAGAATACTGAGCAACTCGTCATCAGATATAAAGAAAAATCTTGGGAAAGCATTTCGCTTGGAATCCAAATAATTGTTCAAGCTTTTCTGGCATTTCTCCAGCAAATCGTTTATATGACGGAGGTCTGACAGACGATTTGGGGCTTCACAGCAATTTTTTATTATTGGGTCTTTTACAGTTCCAGCCATTATCTATACAGGGAGAAAAGGAAATTTAGAAAATTTGAACAGCAATAGGTTATATGGAATTATATTTAATTAATGACAAAGCATGCGAACAGCGCAAGCAGTACAGGTCCTTATAGAAGTGAATCAAAGGTTTTTAACTGGTTTTTCAGTGGTTTTGTGGTGCTGCAGGGCTGTATGAAAACAGTAGTATGTTCATGGAGATACAACTGTAAAAGCACGCGTAAGCCAGACGAGCCTGTATCCCAAGCCACGCCAGCTTAAGCACAGACCTGACTTTGCTCCTGTACACAATGGTACTTCACAGAGTGATCAAACATCGTATTTCAAAACCACAGCACTCTCTCAATTTTGCAGGTGGGAAACTGAAAAGTAAGCCATATTCATACAAGGAATACGTGTTCGGTATGGGAACAGCGGCATGAACCAGGAAAGCCTTTTTAGCATGTACATAGGTCCTCCATCAACAGGAACACATCTAAGCTTCTTATTATCAAGGTAAAGGTAAAAAGACGTAAACAATGAAAGGAAAAGGAGATTCTGCCTATCCCATGTTGCCACACAAGGATCTCACCTCCACCCATCTCAGCTAAATCAGGAGAAGTCTTCTGGCTGTGACAGATGCAAAGTGAAATACAAAATTCCTGGGCTCCCCAATCTCATATTCAATGAATTACAGCACATCACTCTCAGTGTTACAAGTCACAGAAGACTAGAAGTAACTGTGGAGCAAAATGCCCTAAATAATTATGCTGATCACAAGTCAGTTACTTGCCTCTTTAAACATGCTGTCTACACGGTCAAATATTTTGACTTCCTCTGGAAGCTGTGATCTGATATCTCCACCAACAAAGATGCTCTCTAGGTACATCCATTTTCTCTGAACTGTTATCCAGATCTAAGAATCAAATGTTACCGTCAGACGAAACAGAAGTACAATGGAAAATTCAGATTATAAATAATGAACATTAATTATTTAGTCCAGCACTTTCTGCCTACCTCAGTTACTTCACCAATCAATGACAGAGTTTTTTCCCACTTTTGAGCAGATGAAAGGAAAGGACCCACAAATCGACTGCCCAAAATGCTCTGAAGATTGACACTGCTGTCATCAAGAACCTCTAACATTTCCTCTACAGATCCCAGAATGTGGCCTCGTGTCTCAGTGCCTTTGATGAACACTTGCACAGGAAATTTCATATTTTCCCATGTTTCTACTATTTCCTTCATTCCCTGCATGTAAGCATAAAAAGATGCATCTTTCAGTCTTCAAAAATGGGAGAACTATAACCTTAGCAAAAAAATGAAGCAACAAATTCAGCAAAATTTTTGCACAGATTTTCTGACTCTGGTTTATAAAGAAGGATCCATTTCAAAACATGATGATAGCAAGAGAATGGATCCTTGTAATGTAAGCACAGAAATCCAATATGCTGCTGCTAAAGCAAATTCTGCAAGGATTCCGTGCCAGTAGGAGCTCATTAACAGAGCTACAGATCTTAGCTGCCATCAGTTACACCATGGCAGCTCCCTGAAGATGGCCAAACTTGCGATCCCACCGATTTAAAAATCTCAAACAGGACTCTGATCATTGTCATCCTTGTCTTTTCAGTCTTATTATGATTCTGTGACTCAATACATTACCTTCTCAATGCTAAGTTCTTTAACAGCAGTTCCAACTATTTCACTGATAATGTTACTGTGTCTGTGAAGTTCCATAGCAAACATATTTTCCAAAGTGAATGTTTCTGTTTTCATTTCAAACCTTGTTCCTGTTTTCTCCATAAGGTCTTGCCAATGCCTGTTTTAAATTGACATATTCATTTACCACCACGATACAGTAAAAAACAAAAACTACTGTAAAGTAACACATAATAATGACATCACGTTTAGCACTGCTGTTTGAACAAGGACTACTAGTTTGAACATATCAAGTATCCCAGATATTGCAGTCACCTGGCATGCTATTACAAGTTCATTAGGCAGAAATAGAGGTCCAAGCTCCAGGACACGGCATGACCCCAGTAACGGAAATTAGAAATTCTAACAAAATGCATATCAAACACTTCTATGTACAGTGGATGTAAATAAATCAAAACAACCTTTCTTTTAAAGCTTCATTTTTCAAATCAAGCAACAAAGGAATGGAGTCTCGAAATGCCTTCATTCTTTTTTCCAGTTCAACACCTATTGGCATACTGCGCACTGGTTTGGGCAGCTTCCGAAGGGCTTTCAGAAATCCTTCAATTCCATCCTGAAGAAGCTGGACATTGAGGTTTACCCAGAGTGTCTGAGACCATTCCTCTTTAGCTGCCTGGAAACAAGGACATTAGAAAGAGAAAAAAAAATCCTTTTAGTTTTGACCCCCCCCAAAAAAAATCTTTTCACCACATTAGGATGCAGAGCCCACAGTGAGGATGCAGCTGTGATTGTATTAATATTTTACAAACATAGGGAGAGACAAGTTCATGTCCAAGACAGATTCACAGCCAAACATGATAACTTCTGAAAGAAATAGTAAAAAGGAATATGGAGAACAGGATCATACTTTAGAGGGCATTTTAATTTTGGAAAAATAAAACTTCTTAAAAAACAGTTAAAGCCTGAGATACCCATTGTCACCTGTACACATCCTATATCCAACAGTAGTTTCACTGAACCGATCAGGACCCATGTCCAGTAAAAGGGCATCCAACAATTATTAGAGGCTGGGAGAAGTCTGTTCCTATGACGAGAGGATATGTTTGGTCCACCATGGAAACACTGACAGTGCTGTCCTGATCTTATTAAAATCATTTCACGGTGATAGCCAATCACAGGGCACCATTTCTTCCATATAAAAGGTTCAGACAGAGTTGACAGTGACCAGGGGACAATGCAGCCTCTTCTTCTGTCCCCCACCTTTCCTGTGGGTCTGTGCATGAACATGAGTGTGTTCCTGCAGACTCAACGTGATACTCACTTTTTGTTGTGCATAAATGTCATAGACCTGCTTCAGAGCTTTCGCATCTTTCTGTGCTTTTATTAAGGCCGGGTATGTTGTTCCTGGCAAGTCTAGAAGTTTCTCAGCACTGCCCAGTTCCTGTTGCCTTTTTTCCAGTCTCTCCAATTCTTTTTCAAACATAGCCGTGAGTTCTAGTCCTGGGAAAGGAGAGGAATTTTTCTATATAAATAATCCCAGGGTTCATGGAAAATAAATAAGACAGAATTTGCACAGAGTCTGTAGATGTTCTGGTACTAAAAATGTTCACATTCCCAGCTGATGAGTTTGTAGGTTAATAAGGAAAGCACAATTTTCTTGTTTTACATTAAATTTGAATTGTCTGAAAACTAATATTTTCAAAACATCACTTCACACACATTAATCCATTTACCTTTATCAAGATCATCCCCAACAGCACCAGGTCCCGCAGTCACGAGTCTCTGGAAAAAATCTTCTGTCTCTTTGGTGTAGTCCTTAACTTGTTCCTGTGTCATCTAAAGAGAACAGCATTTAAATAGTTTTCCTTCCCATTTCTAATTGTTTTCAATACTAATTACGAATATTACCTTGGTGAATGTTTCTTTTACACCTCCTTTACAATCTAGGTTGCGACTGATTTCTGCTGCTTCCTTTACAACAGCCTCCCACACTTCCTTAAGATTGTCAGACATCTTTTGCTCTTCCTCAGCCACCTAAAACAAAACAAGCAGCACCTCTCACAAGACAGCAGTAGACACACACTTTCACAAGAAAATGAGGAATATGTGCTCACATTATAAATTTTCAAAGCACTAAAACAATATTGAAGCAACCTCAACCAAACTTAAACACATGCCATATGTCCATTTGAAAGGAGACATACTGATTTGAGAAGAGAGTCTGGACTAGAAAGTCTCCAGACATCCCTTCAAACCTCAACAATACTGACATTCTGTAACACGTCTTAAAAGGAAAACATTTCTTCATTCACAGGTGAGGAATTTATGCAGAGCTCAGGTCTGAAAGGTTTGAGGAGACATGCACTTACTGGAATATTGTACATTGCAAGAGTTCTGTATCTCTCCCCAATGTCCAAATATCGCAGTTCCACCTCGAGGGATACGCATTTGACCGCAGCAAATGAGCCAAGGACAACTCTGAGATCGTCCAGGGTATTGGGAGATCTATTCACATTCTCTGACAACCTCTGTAAAAACAAAAGATATTTTCCAGAATCAACACTGACAAAGCAGTTGGGCAGAATTATAATAGTGAGTCAAACGCAAAACACAAGCAAACAACGTGCCAGATTAATTTTCAGTCTATGTGATAAAGACAACAAAAAACAAACTGAGAACACCTACCTTAATCTCATCTTGAAGGCTGAAGAGTTCCTCTCTTGCTAACTCATTAAGCACCTTCCCAATTGCCATCACCCAGCCTTTAGCATTCTCCTGCACTGTGGAGGCTAAAGGAGCCAGCTGAAGCCTGATAAAATGTTCATCTTTAATCAAGGGCTGTTGAGTCACTTCCTGAGCTACCTTCACATGGAACTGCAAGTGCTCATCAAAGGTAACATAAGCAGCCTTTTCTGCAGCTAAACGCTTCAGAAGTGTGCCTTTGTCTGATTTCCACAGCATGTCATACTTCTTCCATTGGCTCAACCACTTGCTGAGAGAAGCCAGGAGCTTTTGCACATTCTGAGTGATGAGAAGAGCCTGTTCAATTATCAGAGGGCTCTGGGAGACATCACTGAAAAAGCTGAAAGTGACAACTTCATCTGCCTTGACGCGCTGAGGAGGGCATTCAATACACGTACCGTGCATCCATCGTATGAAATGCTGCAGTTTTAAAGACAGGGTTGCAAAACAGTTGTCATTGAGTCATTTTAGTTAAATCATTCATAGAATCATTTAGGTTGAAAAGCCCTCTAAGATCATGGAGTCCAAGCAGTCCAGGACTGTCAAGTCACCCACTAAATCATACATGTCCCCAGGTGCCACACCCACACATCCTCCAGGAATGGGGACTCCACCACTTCCCTGGGCAGCCTGCTCCAATGCTTGCTAACCCTTTCAGTGAAGAAATTCACCATTATTCAGGACACAATGCAGCAAGTGGTGTGAATGACTTCTCAAATCAATTGTTTTTCTGACAGCAAAAAAAGAGATCACACTGTCCCATCAACTTGAGAAGAGTTAGTTTCATCCTAACAAAACTTTTCCATGCATTACTCAAATCTGCTTCTAAAATCCCTGCTCAGCAATATAACATGACAGAAAGAAAAGGTATTAGATCAAACAATCTGAATGCAGCAGTGGAGCAGAACAGCAAATCTGAGCACAAAAAGAATGCTTAATTTAAATTTGTCCAATTCAGGTGACATCTGGAATCATTTGTCCATCAGCACAGGGCAGGAACATTGTCACATTATTTGGCTTCTTTTCAGGAAAGCAGTTCAATGTGAAACATTTTATGCAAGAAAATACTGCTACATCATTGCCAGTAAGTTAGATACTTCATTTTGGTATTTCCTGTCCTAGATGCCCTTCTCCAACATTTTCTGAACTGCTCTTAAGAAGAAATGTAATGTAGAGGAGGCCACTCACATTCCTTTTTCCTCCAGCTTATTCATACATCAGAAAGCAGCACCTGCAGTGCAATCTGAACAGTACTGCCTTCTGATGTATGCTGATTTATTGAACCAAATCATGTCCTTACACTGGCAAAACTGCTAAAAAGCAATCAACAATTTTACCTGAGTAAAAATTGCATGGATTTATTTTCCCCCCTCGACCATCAGTTTGTAGAATTAGAACAATGTACTGGATATTTTGATTTCAAGATAAAGCAATATGAATCTCCCCTTTGACATCTATGCTCACCCAAACATAAAACAAGATTAGTTCATTATAATCACAAGCAAACTCTGGCAACAACAACAACAACAACAAAAAAAAAAAAAAAAAAACTTTATCAAAATTCACCTTAGTGACCTCAACACAGTCTTGGATAGATTGCACAGTCATTTTTTCAATCTCGCTGGCATTAGGTTGCAGGGTTATCTCAGAAACTGATAGAACAGCTTCTATTTGTAACATTGGTATATTTGCAAGAACAGCTGCATTAAAAGCTCGTAAATTCCTGAGAAAGGAAAAAACTAGTGTCAAAGACAGAAATGATCAGGTGCTGCCCCTGGAGAAATGCCCAAGAGAGGCTGCAATTATCAGGTGCTTGGTTAGATCTGCAAAACTGAATTACCACTGATTCCAGCTGGAAAAACTGATGTGTCTGGGAGCAAAACTGTCCCACTAAACTGATTGAATGCAAAAGCTTGACTTGCTAAAAGAAGCTGTCAGAGGGAATGAATGGGGATATTTTGGTGCAAAAGGATCCTGAAATTATGGTCAACTCCACTGCAAGAGCCCAGACAAGAAAGTACAACAAAGTCAACGGCAGCCAGACACCGCGTTCTCAAAATTATGTTCTTTAGGAAAACAAAACCTTGATTTTAGAGATAAAGCAGGGAAGTGCAACTACACACATTGCAGAAAACGTGCCTTATTTGTTTCTTCTGCCAACAACATGCCAAAAGCCATTTTCTCAGAATTTGGGTTTCCTCTGTACCTTGTTACCCAGTTCTCCATTATTCACAGGAAAAAAGTCAGTAGAAATCCAAATCTGCCACAAACTGTAAGTCACCGATGGGTTCAAGCAGAATGTCAGTACACACACTGATCAACAGATCCAGAAAAACCTGAAGATTACTGGAAACCCATCAAAGCAAATAATTTACTTACTTCACAATTAACTGTGTCAACATCTGATAAATCCTATTTTCCCAGTATGCATAATAGGAAGCTAATTTTGGAGATTTGCCACTGTTTGTATTGGCAACTCGCCCTTCCACTTGTATTAGCAATTGTGGAATTGCAGAATATTTTCTAACCATGTGTTCCACATCTTTTGCTTGTTCACACCTAACATAGTCAAAAAATTCTTTTGCTCCTGCAACAGATACAAAAAAAATAGCATTATTAAATGCAAAAGATACAACAGCCTTATACACTGGAATAATTACCTGGGCTTTATTTGTGAACATGAAATTGATCTTACATAACGATAAAAAAAGTCTTCACTTATTCATGTTTAATTTATTAATATTTCAGCCCTCTGAAATACAGATTTTATGTGGACTCAATTATTTAATAGCAACCTTTTTACAACTATGAAACGTTGAAAAAAATTTGATCCATCACCCACTCAAGGGACAGAGAGATCTGGCAGAAGACAGCTCAGTGCCATTTCCATCCGAGGAAACCAGTTCCTCTGTCACACCCTGAATTACCACTATAACTGGTTTTGGGAACAATTAACAGCGTTGATCTTAGCAACTAAAACCATGAAGTGGCAGATAAAGAAAAATAAAACACCACAGAGCTTGGAAATGAAAATATAAAGGCTTACCAGGAAGTTTGTCACCATTTTTTGAATGTGGAAACTTAAAGAGATTTGTTGATTCTATGGACCGAAGTTTGCTGCTTATGTCTTCAGAAATATTATGAATCTGATGGACAAGGAATTCTAACTTCCCAATGGTTTGTGTACATTGGACAATAAATTCACCAATACCTTGAAATAAATCACAACCATTTGGTTTTTTCTCTTTTAACAAGTATTTACCCTATACATCAAAATTCCCACAACCAGATGTGTTTTACCTCTACGAATGAGCCAAGGTTCTGCAGAATCATATATTAGATGTTTTCTCAGCTAATCCTCCTTTCTCAGCTAATCCAGCTCCCTTACAGCTCTTAGCTAAAGGTTTCTAACCATCTCCAGTGTTTTAAATAGAATAAAAACACAAGAAATACCCTCCCGGATCAGAGCTCATCTGACCTGCTGTTCTGTGGCAATAGGATGTATTATATGTTCTGCAATCATAAAAAATAGATTGCAGAACAGAGGACATTATTTTAACTAAAAATAAATGTCTAAGGCCATTTTAAAATAGTATCTCCATTACCTACAGACTTCCATGTGAGCCTTTTGTGTCCTGCTTTCAATATTCCCCGGAGTTCTTGGATATAATCATCAAGAAGTTTGGTTTCTGCTTCATTCACCATTTCCATTAATTTGTGATAGCGATCCAGCATGGCTTTCAATTTACTTGTGTACCTAAGGAATGCACGAAACACAAAACAACAAACCACAAAAATGATAATTTTCTTGAAAAACAGCTTCAAACTCCATCAGAGCAGAGAATTTCCATCATTCTATTCAGACTTCCATATAAAGCAAAATTTGCAGAACTAACCAGTGAGTCTATATTGTTACAAATTGAATTAATTTCCCAATGAAAACAAAAGAAAAGATTCAAATGACTACAATAGTAGCTGGACAAACCTCTCCTGTCCCAGCTCAGAAAGTTATGGAGACAGCCCAAATTTGAGGCACATAAGTGAGCTGAGCAGTTGAACTTTAAAATCCATCTGTGTGCTAAATGTCTGTGATAATTTGGACACAACTGACTTATTCAAGGCTGTACAGGAAGAAAGCAGTAATGAGTTTAAATGAGCTGAAATCTAAATGGCACTAACAATTCATCACAAAACAAATTATTTTCCTTGTTTTCTCTCACATTTGGAGAAGCTGTTAATTTGTATAACAATCCTACAACATAAAAAATGCAGGGAGTGCCACAGAAAAGCTTTCCAGTGCAACATGGCCATTAGCAATTGTACCTTAAAAATGCACTAAGGGCTCTCATATTTCCAACATTTGATGACTCAGGGCCCGTTCTGGTTTGGAGTGAAATCCCTTGAAATTCTGCCATAAATCTGTATGTGAGCAGATATTCTGTTACAGCCTTACCTAAGGTATTTGTCTTCCTGTAATGCCACAAATCTCGCCATTTCTGGGACCGGAAGCCCTAGCTGTTCCATGTACTTTGTTTCAATAATAATCTCTTGGAATTCAGGAGAAAAATTCAGAGTGAAGCAGACACTTTTCTCGGTGGTGACAGGCTCCTCTGTTGCAGAGCTCTACAACACAAGAAAGAGCAGCAGAAAGGAGAGGAGCACCAAAATGTGACATCACAAGGTCAAGGTGAGCCTTTGGAGACATTTGATAAGGCAGCAGGTAAAAGTCAGAAAATTACTGACATTCAGAGCTTGTGGAAATGCCTTTAAAATTAGATAGCAGCCTCAGCATTCTAGGATTAGAAATTAAACACAACTACCTTTCCAGTTGTTGATGACAAGAAACAAACAAAATCACCTCTGTTTACACCTGCTGCAACCCATTCCAACAGAAATCCCAGTGCAAATTCAGTGAGACAAAAGTTTAGTAAGAACAGGATTCTGCAAGATCTCCACTGGGAATCTGCCTCTCCTAACTTCAGTCCCAAGTACTGTAGCAATGTCCCAAAAATGTTGTACCAAAACCTAAAAATTAACAGAAACTACAGAGCACAGAAGAACACTCAGAGAAACAACATTCAACCATTTGCCAGGTGATTCAGGAACTATGTCTTATATAGGACTACAAACAATTCTGAACTCAGAACTTTTTCTAAATCTGTGTTTAAAATATTACTGTCAGAAAATTCTCGCTGACCATCAGGTAGGTTTCAGCTCCTCTCCACAGAGAAGCCTGGTACACAATGTTCCTACATCTCACCTGCTCAGAAGTCTCTGGATTAACATTTGTTGCAGCCCCATCAGTGACAACAGTCAGTACAGTATCTTTCAGTAACAATGGAAGCTTCTCTTCTGTCCTCTCTCTCCACTGATGGTATTTTTGATCTTCATACTCTTTCATTTTCTTGGCCACTTGGAGATACATTTGTTTCACCTAGAAATGAAAACCCTGTATAACTCACTTTAAAGACCACAAGAAATGTTGAACTAACCTGTCCTGATATGGTGTCTCAATATGGTTCCTGGGTTTTATTAGATAAGAGAACAAGTAATGCCTTGTAATTAATGCAGGCACTGGAGAATTTGGGCTCTTGAATGATGTGATTGATTCCTTCACTGTCTCCCTGGGAAACAGTGGGAAAGTTCCAATCCAGTTTTCACATCTAACACGGCTCACTGTGTGCAAAGACTTGGGACTTCCCCTCACATTAGAGCACTTTCACATCTTCAGAAGTGTAAAATGAAAGTATTTCTTCCTTCATCAAGTACCAAAAGACCCAACATACTTTCTTTCCCCGTTCACTAGCAAGCAACTCCTCTTCTTCTTGGAATCGCATAATGGTGTGTTTGATCCGATAGAAAAGGGATCGGGACCAGGATATTGCTCCAGCCACTGGAGGATGGTTCTTATACAGAGGTGGATTCTTGAGGTTCTGAACAAAGATTTGCTTAACAATTTCGACCTAGAAGAGAACAAAATATTGCAAATAATAGTTTTTCCACTGCATGTCCATGAGTGCTGCCTGATACACAGCACAAGCTCTGAAGCTAATTCCAGCAGCAAGATAAAAATAATTCTTTTAACCTCCCTTCTCTATTTCATGGAGCTGCCATTATTGGCAGCATTTTTGGTAAGATTACATTTTTGTTGTTAAGCTCCATGTTCTTTAAGATACCAAGAAAAAAGCTGACATGAAAAGCTTTCCAACATACAGGCTCCTACAGGTCAGAAACTATTTCTGCCTTCCAAAGTTGATCTCTGACACCTTTAGATCATACCATGAACTCGTCCATCACAAGAAGCTGTAGGGTATAAAAGATCCATTTTCTCAGGAAGGTCTCCTTGCTGAGCTGCTGTTTAGGAGGTGCAGGCATAGCCACAAACCTCGCTGCATTCAGAGCACCTTCCAGTTCCCACAGAGTGATCACATGCACAGATGTGCACAACCATTTCAGCAAACTAACCAGACTATTTCTCCAATTGGCTTCAAAAAAAGGGAGAGCAATTATCGTGTTTATTTATAAAAGTTTTCAGTCTTTTAGATAGTAAATGACACCACACAGGTATTTAGACACACACAGAGATTTATGATTTTCATTAGGTAAAGAACATCATGTACTAGGTAAGAAACCCCTAAATTAAATACCTCTTTACAATATTGGTCCAAAACATTACGGAACCTCTTCATGAGCTTCTTATTAATAGTTTCACGAATCTGGATGCGTTTGTACTTTAACAGCATGTCAAAAGCAGCCTCTGCTGATCTAAGGGTCTTAAAAGATTCATCAATAAATCTTTTGATCTTTTCTTCAATATCCTAAACAAAGAAAAAAAGCAAAGAAACCCTGTCACTAAGAAATTCATCCTGCAAAACCAAGAAAGGGTGGCAACACGAAAATACTTTTTAATAATAGCAGTCAAGCTTATTTTTACCATTTTTTGGGAAACGCAGCATATGGTACTTACTGAAACATCTTCTCTAAATTCTTCCATAACCAATGCCCAGTCATGTGCACTATTGATGCTAAAAGGGTCAAAGGTCAGGTCTTCCATTGGACTAGTTATTATATTTACTTCTCTCCGCAGTTCATCAATACCCTCTGGGTTTTCTGACACTGTTATCAGTTCAGGAATAAATATATTGCAAAGTTCTTCCTTGACCTATCAATTCAGAAGAACATACATAAAGTTTTTGTTTTAATATTTTTTCTGCCACTTAACACATTATTGTTAAATTTTTCCTTTCAAAAGTATCAACCACTCAGAGAATGATCAGTTTGTGTTGTGATTTAAATTTCAAATATTTTAATACAAGACACTTGAAAAACGCTGCAACAATCTACAGGCCCAGCACTTCAGTTGTTATAATAGATAATACTCAGTTATTAGTCTTTTTTACTCCACTTCTCCCCGTTTTTACACAGACAGTTTATTGATGGACCATATTGCTAATTACCCCAAATTAAATTAGCCAAAGCACAGCATCTCTCCATTCATATGTTATTCTGCAATCAATACACAGATTCACAGATGGCCGAATTTTATATTCTACTATCCTTATACAGTATTTTATCTAACTCATCTCACTAAGCTGGCAACCCACAAAAGTCACAAATCTGTGAAACAGCTGCTGCAAGTCTCCATGTTTGTACCACGTATGCAATTGCACTTTTCCCCAAGCAGCACCTACAGAAGAGTGATTCCATCTCCAGCATTAATCACAGTTTTGTTGGAATCAAGGGCACCACTCAGGTCTTAAGCACAAAACGAAAGGCTGTTAACAAGTCAACACCTACAACACAAAACAATCTCCTCTACAGAAGACAGTGATTACACAATCTCTTTGTTTATTTTCTATATTACTACCTGAAAAATATCATGCAGATCTTGACAGATTGAAGCCATATAATCTGTTTTTTCAAATAAACGTTGCACGTCAAATTTCCAGTATCGCTCACTTCCCGATTCCTCAACTTGTTTACAAGTAATAAAATAACATTTCTTCCAGTGTTCAAGAGTGTTTTTGGCTTCTGTTATTTTCAGTTTTGCAGTAGCTCTGTCTTCTCTATTAATCAAATCAATGCAATTATTATAGACAGAAATACTACAGACAAAAAAAATTGTATCTCAACTGGAATAACATGCCTTGGTTTAGCAGCTTCTAATTATACAAGATCTAGGCAAAACTTTTAACTTATTTTCAATGCGATTTTGAAAGGAGATATTCTTTCAGGAGTGATTTTGATTATGTTTATGCCACTTTTTTACCACTATCATTCTATTCACTGTTTTATGTCTTTTCAATACAAAAAGAGGACAAGCACCTATTTCTTCAGGGCTGATTTGGTAATTTATGAAAACTAAAAAATAAATTGACTTTTAATTGACCTTCTAATACAACTTCAGACGGTTGAAAAATGCTGCCATCTCTTTGGTGGGAGTATTATCTACTGCACTTTGTGTAAGACAAGCCAGCTTTTAATAAATACAGCCCAGTTACACAGGAATCCAGCACTTACTTAAACAGCGTGCTCAGCCCCACAACCCTGCGTGCTCTTTCGGAAATCTCCCACGTAATCCGCTCCAGGAGGGGCACCAGGCGCTCCTCCTTGTTGTAGTGTCGTGACACGAGCCACACCATTCTCAGGGCATGCAGCAGGGAAGGCATTGTATTCAACATAACATCAACCCCAGGGCCAGCTGATAAATCCTATGAAATGCACATTGCGGATGAGATGTCATGAAAACACACAAATTCATATTCAATAAACTTTTATTCTGAGGGTACCTCAAGTTAAGAAAGTCTGTGACATTATTAAATAAATAACCTGGTCAAGGAGACACCCTGGTTCCTAAATAACACACACGGTTAAGGATGTGCAAATCTGCATCTTTTGCTCCAAATTATTCTAGGTCCCATCTCAATATTCTGGTTTCAATAAAAGCTGTCCCTGGACTGGTTTTGGCTCAACTCTTTATTTAGATGTTTGGATGATCTTCAATATAATTTAAACTTTGATACATCAGCTGGAATTTATGGTAGAAACTACCTAAAAAAATGGAGTAGACAAATCTTTGTTTTCCCCAGTTCAGCTATGCCATCAGCTTCTCACAAGGCTGGATTTATAAACCGAGTGCTCAAAGCTCTGGGCTTTCAAATACTAGAACCACTGAAACTCAAACAAAATAAGCAACACTTTTCTAAAATTAAATAAAATTTTTTAATCTAGAGTATATCTTTATTGCTGATAAAAGGAGAAAAGATAAACAAGATACTCAGATAACTACAGTTCAAACTTCACCAAGTTTTCTCACAGACAGGTACCTTCAAATGGCGTTTGAGAGTTGAAAGAAACTTAGCATTATCTTGAGCTTCCATGTGATGTTTTTTGAGGTCACTTAAGACTATCTGTAAATCTCTGGTACACTCAGATTCAGCTTCCTGTAAGATTTCCAAGACTTTCTGCACCTCTGGAAGCTTTATCTGCTGACTAAGAGCACTTAAAGTAGCATTTTTTTCACACCAGAGGTCAACCTCTGCAAGTGGACCATGACCCTACAAGTAACGTGGAATCAAACAAAAAAATCTCAATTACCATTATGCAAGAGCAAAAATTTATAACCAGAATTATATTTGTTTCTTCTTTTCAATACACTTTATACGGAGAGAAACCTGATATGATTCAACCATGCAAAAAGCCAGATGGAAGATCCTTGAAATAAAGAGTTTTACACACCCTGAAGGGAACTGTTCATGGGGAGTATCCCTGGGCTTATGGCTTTTGCACAGGTACCTTTATAGAAATAAAATCCCTTGGTATTAGTCACATATGTGTTTGTAGAACCAGAACCTGAAAAAAAGAGTATTTTCTTTTGTTTGAGATTACTTTTTTTGCAAAAAATATAATGGTCTATTTAAAAAAAAATACTCACTGCAGCTTTTAGTATTTCATGGCTCTTCAGAAAAGCGCAAATAACAAAAGTCCCTTAGTTTTCCACAGTTATCCTGTGTGGGTAGGATCTGCAGTGAATTATTTCATATTTTATTTATATTCTACTTCCCAGAGCCACACACTTCCTCACTAATTTTGTTCTACTTTTCAAGAATTAGTAAATGTTTTTCCAACAATCAAACATGCAGAGAAATTAAAAATTAACACAATTCTTGCAGGCAAATGAAGCAATGTCTGCAGGAATAAAAGCATCTTGGTGTTACAGGCAATGTTACCTGTGGAACCTTTTCTAGTTGTTCCTCCAGAACCCTGGATATTAATTTCTGCCAGGTCATTGCACAGCTTTTCAGAGACTGAATGACTTCTGGATCTGTGGCAAGAACAGTCACGTCTCCATCTAGATTTATAGTTGGCATCTCTAGTTTAAGATGTTCTGTTGGAAGAAAATGCACATAGAATAAACTGTTTTTTTCCTACAGCATTGGTAGCATGGCACCCCTGGAATGGCTTTTACTTTCCCTCTTGTTGGCCACCTGAGGACAGAACACAGCACCTGCTCTGCCTGTCTGACAACAGGGCAAAATAGATTCCGTTGTTTGGCAGTTAGCACAGTGCAAACTAATACATATTCCTAGAATACAGGAAAAGCTCTCAGCTTTCAAGTCTTAACCCAATCTCTATGAAAAATGATGAACAGGGCTTTATTGAAGGTTATCAATCTGTCTACTGTAGGCCACTACGCTCCCCTTTGTGGCATGACAGCAGTCCCTGGCAGGGAAGGGACATTAAACATGTGGAAGTCTGGTTTGACCTACACTTTCCATACTCTATGGCCTGAGTCCCAAGTGATGAGACAGGTCTACCCCCTCAACTACTCTTACTCCAAACTGTTTGAAAGACTCATCACTGATTTCATCCATTTCTCCATGCTGCCTGCTATGCTTCACAGTGGGAAAGGTACCACAGGTATCAGCAAAGAGAAACTTTAATCACCTCCAGAACTTCCCCAGAAACTCTACTTGTTATTCCACACAAAACCATTCTCAGGTGAACCTCTTTCTACTGCCATGTCCTCTACAGTGCTGGTAGAGGCAAAACATTCACCCCACCTGGTATGATCAGCTGAGTTTCATTCCTCATTGGAGTTTTAGAGCTTTCCACAGACTGTCCTTTCTTTTCTTCAGATTCACTCTTGGATAAACTCTTTTCTTCAGAATCTTCACTATCTGAATCAATGAAAGTTTTCTCAATCTGCTGCTGACCAGAGGAGAGATCTGGTGAAAACTCCTAAGATTCAAACAGGTGCCATAGATTAGATGGTTTATACTTTTTAAAAAATAACCAAAAAAAAAAAATCAGCTTAGTAGCAATTCACTTGAGCATTGGATATTGTTCTAAAATTTAATTTAAGTGCGTCTCCTTCCATTTCACCTCCTTAGCATATTCTCTCTGCCTTAAGTTCTGCAGGGGAATAGCTCCAGCACGCCTTTATGAAAAATGGTGTCTGGTGTCACACTCTTAAATGATTCTCATAGAGAGAAAAAAACGGGGAAACAAAATATTAAATAAGGATTAACAAAAAAAACCTCATTTTGGCATATGAAGGTCACTTATTAAATATTAATATTTCTTATGCATAGTCCATATGATCAGCAGAATACTAAATAGGCAAATCACTCCTGGAAACACTCAAGACTCCACATATAAAAGCTGTCACACATTTACCTGTGAGACGGCATTCTTTAGCATCAAGAGAGTATCGTCAGTTAGCATGCCAGACTTTATCACTTGAGGAAGAATCTCATTAGCTTCAGTCAGGTCATTAGGTACAGCAACTCTTTCTAAGCAGTATACAAACAATTAGAATAAATCTAATTAATTGATAGAGAAAGTATAAAGCATAAAGTCCTTTTCATAGTAAGTTAAAACTCCAATAAAACACTACAAGGTTTGGTGCAAGCCAAGTTCAAAATTACTACTTGTTTTAGCAGTGCAGATGCTTTTTCAGAAAGTGCAGAAAAATGCTTAATCGTTATCACCTGGTCCTAAGTCTTTACAACCCAGCCTGATAGTTAGAAAATGGTTTTCTGTTCAAAAGAACAGTGGCCTTGATTTGAACTCTTATTCTAGAGACAGATCAGGAAAATCTTGCACAGAAGTGCCATTAAATGACCAAGCATCCCTGATCCCTGGTTCTGAGTGTTTTCCTAGCCTTTAAATAAGTTGCATACACTATGCCAAATTCCAGTCCCTATCGTACCTTTTCAATGGGAAGTGCTACTTAATACAAAACTGAAAACACTGAGGCTGCAGTTCTTCAGGGCACGTACCTTTGGTGTCTCTCAGAAAATAAACAGTAAAATTTGACACAAATTCTTCGGGAATTTCATTAAAAGCCACATAGAAACGCTCGTTCTTGTCACCTGTATCCACACAAAAGGCAAAATGGGAGGAAAGCATGATATAACACTCTGGAAAAGGAATGATGCAAATCCCACCAAGGTACAAAGAGAGGGGACGAAATTCTATAAATGGGTGGGGTAGAAGGGGTTCGGGGGGGCACAGCCCAAAGGATGGAGAGGCAGGAAAAGGAGTAAGGACAGGAGTCATAGGGCTACGTCTCAGCAGATGGGACAAAGACGGGCCTAAGGCAGTTGGAGACAGGCTGTGCCCAGGGAGAGCTCAGCGGGACCCTCTCCCACCGCCTCCTCACCGTCCTGGCCAGGCCGCTCCGCCCGCAGCAGCAGCAGCGCCGCGCCCGCCCCGCTCGCATCCTCGCTGCCGTCGGCGCCAAGGTCGAAGAAGCGGAGCACGACCTGCGCTTCCTCGCCGCGGCTCAGCAGCTCCTCGAAAGGCGCCGGGTCGCCCAGACCCAGCAGGGCGAGCGCTCGGTCCCGCAGCCACTGAGCCCTCACGTCGTCCGGGCTCATGGCGGCAACCGGCCCGACGCCTCCCGGTGGCCACGGCAACAGTGCGGGGAGGAGCGACGGCCGCTGCCTGCCTTGCGCCCGCTTCGGGAGGCTCCGCGCCCGCCTCTGGAGGCGCCTCGAGCGGCCCCGGTCCCGTCCAGAGCCCGGCCCGCGCCGCCGCCCCTCAGAGGCGCTGCTTCCCCTCGGCGCCGGCCGTTTGCGCCCCTCAACACCGGCCGCCCCTCACGGGCACTGGTTCCCCTCAACACCGGCCGCCCCTCACGGGCACTCGTTCCCCTCAACACCGGCCGCCCCTCACGGGCACTCGTTCCCCTCAACACCGGCCGCCCCTCACGGGCACTCGTTCCCCTCAACACCGACCGCCCCTCACGGGCACTCGTTCCCCTCAACACCGACCGCCCCTCACGGGCACTCGTTCCCCTCAACACCGGCCGCCCCTCACGGGCACTCGTTCCCCTCAACACCG
>VZTX01010645.1:27134-43602 GCA_013400915.1 Pardalotus punctatus | reverse complement strand
GCTGTTGCTGCCGCCTTTCGTTCCCCCCGGCGCCGCTGCTGCTGTTGCCGCCGCCGCCGCTCGTTCCCCCCGGCGCCGCTGCTGTTGCCGCCGCCGCCGCCGCCGCTCGTTCCCCCCGGCGCCGCCCGAGGCAGCGGAAAGGCTACGGACAAACAGAGCGCCCGCTCCGCACAGCGCAAACCAGGCTTTATTGGGAATTCGTATGAAACAAGTGCAAAATTGAATTTGTGCTGTTCGTATGGCACAGATGTTAAAATATCACGGCAATATCCCCATTTTCACACTGATACAAAAATTATATAAAACGACCCCTGTCCACCCATTTCAGTATAAATTAGGTTCTACAACAGCAGGTAGCGCTGTTTGCGTGTCCTTACAGCCAATCGGAATCAGGGATCGAGGCCAGGTCTTTATTCCCAGTGCAAAAGTTACTTCTCACTACAGGGGGGAAAAAGAGAAGTAACACTTCTCATCCTGCCTTTTTCCATTACATTAAATATAAATATCAGTGTGGCTTCCAAAAGCTTAAAGTAGTAACTCCAGGCAGAACCCAGAATGAACAGATAACATTTCCAGTGCAATTTTAAATATGACCAAAAAAGAGCGCATTGCATTGGTGTGTATAAATTTACACTTCATAATCATCCTGGAATACATACTGAAAACAGACACTGCTTCTATTGCATTGTTGAATGGTTCCCAAAGTGCACAAGATGCAGCTGGGTTAAGTATGGGATTAGTTATGAATGTTTAATATAATGAAAAGTCTTTCAGATAACTTAAAAGTAACCATTCAAGAAAATAAAGAGGGAAAAAAAAAAAGCCTACATGGGTTTCAGGACAAGCAGTAACAACTTTTTTTTTTTTTTTTAAGAATAAAATTAATTTACAACATTAGTTTATCAAGAAAAATGTACATTTTATATCTATATATTTTACAAGATGCTCCAGATCTGCTATGTCTTTCTATGGGAGGTATGTTTTACAGAATTATTTGGCTGCATTATAAGGCAATCAGTGAAAACCACTTGGTTTCACAAGAAACCATTTGTAGGCAAGATCCAATCACGCAGTTATTTGCAGACAATTCCAAACATTTCTGCTGACAGCAGCCAAACTATAACGCACCATCTTTATTAAAATGTAAAGAAATGTGCTTAAAAGAGAAAGGCGTAAACTTGTATCCTCCACCGGAGTAGAATTTGTTCTGAAATTCTACCCTGAAACGAGACAAGAAAACAGAATCTGTACATGAATTCAAAATGAGTTGTCAAGGGACAGAACTGAGCAACACAAGAGGCTGAACAAACCCAACTCTAATCCTGTCCCTTGTTTTCTGTGCACCTACTTAACCTTCCTGTCACAGTCCTGCTCTAACTCCATGTTTCTCAAGACACCCAGACACCCTAAACCGGCCTGTAATGGCTCATTTCTTACTTCCGGCTTACTAATTTGTTTCTGAGTGAGTTGTAGCTCTGCCTCCTGTCTTTGGAGGCCACACGCCTTGGTTTCAACTGCAAATTTCATCAGGTTTCAAACGAAACATGCTCTGAATCCACTCCAAAGATCAGAGCTTGTGATATTAAGACTAAGAAATTATTAAAATGCTTAAGGGTTGGCAGCCCCACTCACTAATATAAATGTTCTGTTGAAGCAAATAAATTAATAGACTGAAACCATACAGTGAGATAACCAGACTGAAATTAAAAATGCATATCCAAGTTGCTAGTATTCTACATTATGAAAAGCTGCAATACCACAAACCAAACACAGTCATATTTTGTGGATGTGGTTGAAGTTAAAATGCATCATAACCTAATATAACATTTGAACCTACTGAAAATATTTCAAAGGAACAATCAAATCCAACTAACGAGCCATTTATTTTATATGGTTTAATAGATCTATCACAGCAGCAATGAGGGTGTTGAATTTTACATCTCCCCTTTTTAATAAGACACCTAAAGTTTTGACATAAAAATTCCTTTTAAACAAGCCAATGTATGTTAGAGTGGTATATAGGAAAAAAAATGAACGTACCAGTGAAGTCGTATAGCATGGAGAAAAGCAGAAAGCCCCTCCATGACCAGCAGAATAAAAACTGTCAGCACAGCAAAGAATGCCAGAACAGGGATTAGCAGCAAGACACCGTACTTGGTATCCACACGGAGACCCACTCTCATCACCATCTGCCACAGAACTTCTGATAGCTCTACCAAAAACCAGAAAGTGCTCATAATTAATGTTGATACTGAGGACATTCACCCACTGAGCCACTCTGACCTGCCCTTTTTAGTTTCACCAGTATTACAGGACCTGCTGAACTTGGGAACTATAAGCAATCCCCCCTCCCAGGGAGCTGCCCCCATGCCCTCAAATGTTTGAAGATACATCTCAGCATCAAAATCAGATCTGCTGAGAGCAATATTTTACATAAAGTCACAATTTTAGTTTGGAGGCTTCCATAGATCATGATTAGTTTAAACAGGGATTTTTTTTTTAAATTATGAAAAAGTGTATGTCACAGTAGTATCACTCGAACAGGCCAGCCTCCCTCTAACAGCATTGAAAATACAGATGATGGAAAAAAAACCCCCAAAAATATCAAAAAACCCACCCCCACTTACGTGCATGGGCAAGACTTAATGCCCAGAGCCTCAGGTATGAGGCTGTGTTAGAGATGCATCCCAGACAGTACTCAATGGTATGAATTGCTTGATTCATAAAAACATCTGCAAAATTCAGCTAAAAAATAAAAATACACTTGTATCAGTTTTAACAACACAGAGAACCAAACACAAGAGAACATAAACATTCATCTGCAAATCTTAATCACATGGGAGAAAAATTCCATTGCAAGGTAATAAATCAATTTCATAGCAAGTAAAAAAAGTGTGCCATGCAGAAGATCTTTATTACAGAGGTAACATTAAAAAACAATCAGATGCTACAGCAATAATCCTCATCACAAGATGTAATTGGCAGACACAGAAAGACTTTTGTCCAAATGAAAAGCCAAGATTAATTAACAGGAAGCTGGGCAGTCATCACCTTGCCTCAAGTTTAAGAAACCATAAAACCAGATAAACCCCAGGATTTTTATCCCGCTCTTCAATTAAAAAAAACCAATACTCTTAGATGCAGTCTTATTTGCAAATAAAACAGTGTTCTCTACTACAGATACATTGTGGCTTACTGTAGCAGTCTGAAAATACCAAGAAATAATGATAAAATAGAAGCAAATAAATATAAGTAAGCCACGTTTGGGCATCAAGGTTTTTGTAAAGGCTCAGCTGAGTTTCTTCAAAACTTCTCAGCAAGCAGTGTACAGGTTATCTATTGACTTCCTGCTTCTAATTTGCTTTTAAGGACATACAAACTAGAGATTCAGTAAAAACATTACCTCCTCTGCATCCCCCTCTCTGTGGCCACCGTCTAAATGACTGCTGCCTTCTTCGACATCATGACATGACAGGAGACAAAGTTCTTCTTCACTTTCTTTTCGGATAAGCTTGTAGCCACTCTACAAAATGGAAATGTCTCTTCAAGCAGCCTGCCACTGTCATTTTTTAAATTTACTTAAAGTAGACATAGGCAAAGGCAAAAAGATTTAGAGGAACAAAGTACTATTATGTATTTCAGTCCAAAACTTTCCAAACTGAGCAGAAACTGCAGTGATAGGACAAGGAGTACTGGGTTCAAACTGAAAGAGGGGACATTTAGGTTAGATATACAGAAGAAATTCTTTCTTGTGATGGTGGGGAAGCCCTGACACAGGTTTCCAGAGCAGCTGTGGCTGCCCCTGGATCCCTGGAAGTGCCCAAGGCCAGGTTGGATGGGGCTTGGAGCCACCTGGGATAGAGGAAGGTGTCCTGTCCACAGCAGGGGCGGGACTGGATGGGTTTTAAGTTCCCTTCCAACCCAACCCATTCCATAAAATACCCAGTAAGGACATTTCTCTGTGCAATACAACACCAGCTGAATTCTCCCATACTGAGGAAATGTGGGAGTGTCTTCCAGGACTTACCCTGTACATTCTTATGCCTCGGGCTCCGCTGTGCAACCAATACAAATAAAGTGGTTTACCAAGAAGCATAACGGGAACACAAAGGAAAGCAACACTAAGTAAAAACTTCTGCAGAGGAACCTGTTTGAGAGGGGGGAAAAACTAGATTAACACAAAATCTGAAGTGGGAAAAGCCATCCCCTTTTCCTTTAAAGTTTTATGTGCATAAGGAACACAGGATATCCAAAAGCCTGGAAGAACATTACTCACCTGGCCACTGAAGAAGCTCTTTGTTTCACCGTTAGGGAATAGGAACATGTTAATAAATTGAATCAGAATGCTGGGGGCGGATGCCGAGTCCTCTGCAGAGTACGCCAACCATTTAAAGAAGATCATAAACACCAGGTAGCCAAATATGCACAACATGAACAAGAGTTCAGGAATAAAAACCAAATAAATATTATACGTCTTCTTGAAATGCCTAAAAGATAGAAATGGGGGAAAAAAATAAAAGTAAGTTTTACAAAGAAAGACCAACATGCCCCAAATATGATTTTAATAAAACAAAGTACTTTAAAATAGCAAGACTGACATGACAATCCAGAGCTGATTTATTTTTATTCAGTGAAATTTTTATCAGGGATTTCAGTGGAAATAAAGACTGTAGCAGGCATGTATCTTTATTTACCAACAAGTGAAATAAAGCCTTGTATTAATTTGTATTAATTTTGGCATAATACTGAACCATCACCTTACATATGTGAAGGAAGGCCTCTCCATTATTGCCATTTTTTAAGAACAGTTTTCACAATTACTATTACCCTGTTTTCAAAAAAGAATTCCAGTTTCTCTTACGAGACTGTTCTAATTCAAGACTTGACAAAAAATATAATGTTAGTATTATTTTAACTTCTTGTACTTACAAGTGGTTAAACAGCCCCAATACAACGCCAAACGTCATGTGAGTCACTCCAAAGATCACAGACATTTTCATTTTGAACGAATTTAAAAAAGTGAGACGGTTGCTTGCCAAATTCCATATCTGAAGAAGAAAACACCAAACCACCATTAAAGAACACCGTAACAGAAGGAATAAACCAATATCCTTTTTCTACTGGAGACCAGAATTCTACCTCAAATGGGGGTCACAACTGAAGTTTTAATTTTGTGAAAATAGTTCAATCTTTGACTTGTCAGAAGAAAAGGTCTTGCTGAATGGAGAATGCAAGCAAAAATGTATTTTTTCACAGTAAGATTTATATTACTTATACGTATATCAAAATCTAATGTAAAAAGACTGATCATCACAAGTGCATAATTCAAAAGAGCAAAACTAACCGGATCAATTCCAAAGGGATAAGCTCCATTGTAGACACCAGAAACATTTGGATCCAGCGATAAATAGTGATTAGACTTCAGATCCTCAAGGCTGCAGTGAAAGCAAAACCCACTCAGGCTTGACACTTTAAACAGTGGCTACACATCCTTGCAATTCTGCAGGACACTGCTCCTGCTTTCCTGGATCTGACTTACCCACCCTCACATTTTAAAACAGTAGAAGGATTTCTAAGCACAAAGTTCTTGACTAATACAAACAAATAGCAAAAAATTCACCTAGAACCTCACAATCTGGGCTTAATTCACACTGTCTTTCAAAAGAAAGTTTATGGGTTTTATTCCACATGCCACATTTTATTCCACATTCCCCTAGAACTCAAAGTTTCATTTTAAAAGTTCATAATTTGCTTCTGTATAAAATGCAGTATCAAAACCTCAAAGAGTAATTGCTACCTTTTCTCCTTTTCCCATTTGGGGAATTTTCCACTTTATTTTCATATAGTTTTTCATGATGACAGCACACACAACCCGTTCACATTTTAACCAAAGCCAGTGGTCTTGACTATTTTAAGCCACATCCTGGCTTGTAAGGCACCATGAGATGCAAGCTGTGAACATTTCAATACCAAAGGGCCATGACACCTCGAATCAATGAGGTTATCCCACTCTGAGAAAAAGGAGATTTGACAACTCACATCGACTAATTTTTTATTTTTTTTTTAAACTATCAAGGAAAGCTATGCAGAGACTAATGATTGCCAGGTAATTAATTTACTTCATTAATAGCTAACTTTTTAGTATAGGCTAATGCTGCTCAGCTATTCATTCTAGAAGCATGACCTAGGACAAATTCCTCCAAAATGAGACGTGTGTTTTCTATTCCTCTGAAAATCTTTATATATACATAAACACACACACACAGGGAAAATAGACTGAACAGAGACAAACTAAAACATCAATGTAAAGACAAACCATAACAGGATAGTTAAAACATGGGAACAAAAGGGGTTGAGCTGCTGCACAAAATACATCTCTGGTTTAATGGTATAGCAAATGTGTTACTCACTGCCAAACCTTCTGTTCAAACATTGCTGAAACATTCCATCCAGATCCAAATATATTTATTGACTTGGAAAAACAGTCATTATAGATCAATCCAGTGTATATAGAAAAGAGCCCCATTAACAATATCACATATCGGCCTTCAAATAACATTTTCATTATCTGTAAGTATTGGAAAAAAGAAAAAAACAGAGAATATCATCAGTTATGTGAGCAATGGTTAGCTAGACATTTCTAGGAGAAAAACATTTTTGGACATACAAAGACTTCTAAAAACTAAAGTGTTTTTGTGAACAGTTGTTAAGGAATAGGAGCTCCCATGACATGCACTGAGACTTCTCTCATTGGCATCCTTACAGTAAGGAAGTGTCTTTTTAAGCCATTTCCTTCCTGGGACTACTTTACAAGAAATTACACATTTGCAGCCATTCTTAATTGAACATAATTGTAATGACAGATGCAGGTGTTCCTGCATTCCAACCTGTATGATTAAAAATTAGCTAAAATGAAGTCTAATAAATTTCAAACTGCAACTCTTTTTAGCAACAATAAAAGATGGAATTTCAAAAATCATTTTCTCCTTACATTGTCACTGCAACCAAATTTTGTAAAACACATCACTGAGCAGCCCTGGCAGAAGGAAAGACAAGCTTAAAAGTATCAATTAATTCTTGTCAGTCTTTCATTACAACTTGATTATTTCTGCTCTTTCAAGGAAAGTGAATCGTTTAAGATATTACATTAATTTCAAGGAATATGGAAGCTATAAACACAGAAAATCCTAAAAGAATGGGGAAAAAATTAATAAAATAATTAAATACATATGCAAAAACCAGGACTTTTCAGACTATTCAAGTGATCTGGCTGGATGGGATGTAAATAATTTTTAATTCCTTTTACCTCATCTTGTGCTCTTTTCAGCCTAGGGTGGTTTTCATACAGTATTGTCAGGAGTGCAAATAGGAACATGAGCAGTCCGTGCCCAAAGTCTCCAAACATAACGGCGAACAAGAAGGGGAAAGTGATGATGGTATAGAGAGCTGCAGGGGCAACACAACAGCCTTCAGGCACAGCACAACACATGATCTTCTGTCTGCATTATCCCCAAGCAATTCCACACTTCAATCTCTCCAAGTCTTTAGGTTTGAAAGACATTTCATCCCCTCCTAATAGACCTTTTCACTCACTTTGTCGAGCTAACTCAGTTTAAAACTTGTTTATTGTGTATCCATTAGCAATGACAACTTCACAGTTGAGTGGCAGCTGACAATCCTGAGGATAATAATAGGAGCCCAGGAAATAAAACCCAAACAAACAGGGGTTTTTGTGGGTATTTCAGGTCTGCATCATAAGGTACATTGGCCTGTGCAGAATGACACAGTCAACACAGCTAGAAGTATATACTGGGCTATACAAACTGAGTTTTTCAAGTGATGAGCTCCACACTTCAGTGAGGCCAATAACCATTACCAGTTTTCTTTTTTTTCCCCTAAATATCTTCCCTACCCAAAGCAAAGCATATAAAAGAAATATTATACAGCTATTCCCACTACTTTTAATGCTAAAATAACTCAGCTGAACCAACAAACCCCATCTTGCTGTTTGAAGCACTGTTTGTGCTTTTGATGAGCTACTGAAATTTTAGAACAGCTACTAGCAGGCAGTGTGACTGTCACCATTCAGCCTTGGCCAGTGTCCAATTCAGCAAGATATTAATGCAAGCAGCAGTGACAGAACAGCTCACAGTTCAGCTTCCAGAAGGACCAACCTGGATTAACTTCCCCATAGCTTCCAACTCCGTAAGCATCAACAATGTTCTGGAACCCTGAGGTGAATTTATTGGTACGTATCAAAGTCGGAGGAGGTTGTGTTGTTGGGATGGTATTCATGAATGAGGAAATTGTAGCTCCACTCTTCCTCTACGGATAGACAAGACAGATTTGTGTAAGATCTGCATTAATTTAATCCAAGTGAAAACACTTGCTCTATCAGCAGTTGCACTGATCCCTAAATACCACTAAATTAAGCCCCAAGTACATTTATCCTTTTGTGTCCCCTCAAAAAACAGATTAGGCACAGTGCTCCAATTCTTACTTCATATGAAATATTATAAAACAAAGACTTGTTGTTACAAATTCTCTCTTAGAAAACAAAAACCAAAGCATGGGAACAGGCATGGTCTGCATGACTGCAAATAGCACTGTGGGCTCAGCTGGACTCAGGTCCAACATAGAAGTTATTCAAGACAAAAACCCCACCACACACAACACTAAATAAAGGCTCTGCTTATAAAAAAAATTGTTTTATACAGAGACCCACATCTGCCTGGGCCTATTTTTAGTCTATTTTTAATAATTATTTTCTTTCCTTATCTGTATAGTTAGTTGAAGACAAAAGCTTTAACATCAGCGAGCATTTAGGTGACTTACCGAGCCTTCCTCCAACGCATGGCGCAAATCCTGCAGATCAGCCACTGGACACCAAACCTCGGCAATTAAACATTTATTTGTGACATCAAAACTGCACAGGTTGAGGACATGGTAAATGGCTTTCATCTTCTTCACCTGGATAACCCAAGTATAGACGGATTCCGATGCTTTATACAAGACCTGGCGCAAATACTCCTCAGTTTTATTCAGTACCTTTGTTTGAGAAAAAACCAAAGATTTCCCTGAGAATGTGACAGTGGTTGTGCTGACCACAGCAAGAGCACCTCATATGTGTCCAGTGCTGGACCATGTTTTTAGGAGGGCAAGCAAACCTCTGCTGAAAACAAAAGGCAATGCCAAGCGCTGTGAGGTTTAACAGACATGTGCAACACGAGACTCGGGACACAATTACCATCATACCCAGCTCCAAAGCTGTATGCGTGTTAGAAACACGTATTTAACACTCTGATTCATTAAACAATTTCCTATGGGGCAACAGCTCCACAAAGGAAATCTGTTCTTTACTCACAGTTTCAAGATCCTGAATACGAACATTGAGTCCTTCGAGCACAGCCTGGCGCTCCTCGGTGGTGTCGGGGTAGGGGTACACGTGACAGCGATAGCTGCAGGAACACAGCTTTGTGTTAAAAAACCAAACTCGGCCAAAACACATCACCCAGCCCCTCACCACGGTCAAATCTGCCACACAGCACTGACTGACCACAGAACAGATCAACTCAGAGGCTGTACCTCACCCATACTTAGTAAAGACTGCGAGTAAAATGACTCACAGATTTATTTGTACGCTGTGTAATTACAGAGCTGCATGCAACAAGGGGAGAAACGAATTTCACTTCAAAAACCTTGTCTAAAAATCAACACTCTTATAGGAAAGGGGTGCAGGGGAAAAAAACAACTAGAAAACAATCCAGGTATAAAGATATTACATGTATTAGTTTTACTTCTTACCAGTCACAAATCTTCTTAACTTTTTGGCCAATTTGTTCACCCCAGTAAGACACTAAAAAAACAGCCCACTTCGTGGTTTCACCCTAGACAATCATAAAAAGTAAAGCTGATGAAGTTTGTTTTAACCAACAACTCCGCTGTGACGTAATTCTAGAGCAAAATAATAAAGCTGAACAATTAGAAAAAGCTTAGTAGCATTAACCTTCCATCACTTTAGTGAAGATCAAACAATAAAATTCAACTGTGTCAATCTCTTTTTTTTTCTTTTTTTTTAAAATATTAGAGAAAACCAGAGAAAGTTTCCAGGGAAAAATCAAAGAAACAATATATTTTACAATCTCAGAATTAGAATCCAAGCAAAAAAAAAAAAAAAAAAAAAGAGACAGATTAGGCTGCTGTAATTCCTGATTGACAAAAAATTAATTTTATAAGTTCAGACAAAAAACTTCACAGAACACTAGCTGTACTTGACTCTTTCTTAACTACTGAATGAACAAATGGCTATTAAAAGGCAATGCACTCTACAGACCTAGTTAATAAATATCCAAGCAGCCATTTATGCCACATATTTTGATCAAGGTGGCCAATCATAAATTCACTGCTATTCCACAATAAAGCTCTGCACTTCTCAAGCAGAACCACCATAAATCAATTGCCCCTTCTACAACCTCAAATTTTAAAGTCTTTCAAATTCTAATGCTTCAAAATAGTTTTTCCTCCAAGGACACTGGGAAATAATTTCCATTTCCTGCAGGCAGGCCTGAGCAGCAATTCTTCCAAACAATGTGAAAAGTACAAACAAAATAAACTGATCATTACAATGTTTACTCACTGTATCTGGATCTTCCAGAGCTTTATCCAACTCTGCATAGGTAAGAAAGGGATAGCCTTTACAGACTCTCCACAGCATTTTTTCAAATGCTTCAATTTTTGCTATGTGAACTAACCCAGATATGAATCTATGGAAAAGGAAAAATTTGAAATATAAAATCCACAAGAAAAAAAATTTGGAATTTAGAGTAAATTACCACAATAATTTAACATCTGCCATGGCTGGGGAAGGAAGAATCCCCCTGAACAGGAAGTAACTGGTATAGAAAATACCAGTTAGCATATAAAATTTTTATTTGCAAAATAAACAGACTGCAGACCTGAGCACACAACTCGAATTACATCTAACTGGTTACTTCTCTGAGATTATTTATTTTTCCTTGGCAAGATACCCTCAGACAACAGTATCCATTCAGCATTTCAAAGGCAGCACAATTAATGTTACATTTACAACTGACACTTCCAGGTGATTAAAACACCGTGTGTTTACCACAGAAAAAGAGTTTAAATAGTAGAAGGAAGTGCTGATTTAGATTCTCCTTTACCCACATACTTGGTTTGATGGAAGCTCTGCGGCAGCTTTTTCGGGTGGTATCCTATTTATTTCTTCAAATAACCTTGTTTGGTTACAAAGGTGTATTGGGGCCAGACTCCTGCCCTGTCTAAAAGTGTCTGGCACATCTAAAATCACTGCAGGCCTTCTTTTAAAAGAACAACCCATTCTTTACAGCCCCTCCTCAAGCACTTGTGAAACAGCACGTCATACCCACCCCAGTGAGGCACTCAGTCTGTGCGAGCAGTTGTAATCCACCAATGGCTCATTTTCCACAGATGGAAATTCTTCAAAATTTGCAGGTAAATGGGATTCATACTAGCAAATAAAAAGAAAGAACATTCATAACTTTCAGGGGGAAAAAACCCCACCTCTTTCCATTACTATTCTAAAGAAGGAAAGGTAATTATGCAAATTGTTTAATTAAAAATAGAAAACTTGTTTCAGTGATCCATTCAGGCAACAGAGAGACCCTGGGATCTCAAGTGCATTGCTCTTAGCAATTACAGTCAGTGCTGCAAAATTACACTGTAAATTTCTTAGCACAGTTTATGCTCCAAAATAACACAACTACACCTTCATTTTCAAACCATTCTACAGGGAGAATCACAAAGATCCTCCAAATTCAGGGCCACATTTTGCCACATACCTGAGCACAGCGTGGCACAAACGATAATGAACAATGCTCAGGGCTGCAAAGCCCGACACCAACCCAAGCACCGAACTCCAACGTGTGACAAAAACGCCGCACAACAACAATCCCTGTCAACGCCCCAAGCAGTACCTCAGGTGTTCTCCTGACAAAATTCTGTGTGATCTGTAACATGTACTTGTACTCTGTCAGTTCAAGCAGGTTTTTCCTCAATTTTTCTTTGTTTTTAGTTACTTCCCTCAATTCTGTCTCCAGCTTCTGCAGCTGTTCCTAAGACACAGAGTAAAAGAAAGACACAGAATCAGTTACAGGGTTTTGGAAAACAGAGTAGGATTCATTTTCAGCACATATTAATTTGTGATAGGAGTTTCTCATTGCCTAATTAACTCAAGCTCCATAGGTTTTATCCCTCAGTCTGCCAAAGATTGCTTTGTACTGAGTACACTGGATCCTCCACTGGCATCTGTTCAGTCTGCAGGTCTGCCCCTAATTTCTGTCAAAATAACGCAGACCCGGAATTAGAGCTGCAGACAGCACAGGGTGGAAGATACCCATTTATTCTTTTAACAGAATTACAACCAAACAGAATGTTATTCAAAATTATATTTGTGCTTTACAAGCTTCTACAGCGAATGCAGCACCAGAAAAGCGTTCAGAGAAAACAGCACCATGTTCTGCTGTGTGGCCAGCACCTGCAGAGCCTTGGGCAGGCAGAACTCCCACACACCTGGAAATTTTGGATGCACAAAGAGCCTCAGGTAAGTCCCAAAGCAATAAATGAGGCTGAGGGTCTACATCTAAAGATAATTTGCCTGGAATAGTGTGATGTGCCAATCCATCAAAATCATTGTATTCATCCATCAAAGATGACTGCACACTCTCTGAGTTTGCTTTGACCCTTTCACAGGAATTTTGTGTAAATACCAAAACCTCGTTGGCTTTGAAGTCACACTGGCAGCAAGAAATCAGACAAAAAGGAAAACCAATGCTTCTGCACCCAACCTCCCATCACACCCCAATAACTTAAGTCATAAGTAATAAGATAGCAAGTCATCAAGCTTGAAATTAAGATGCAAGACTTTGGCATGTATTCAGTGTAAGTTACCTGGATTTCTAAAATGTGTTTCAGCAAGGGGGCAGGAGGAGCAACATCTCCTTCAGGAAGTGGAATATCTGCTTTTTTAATTTCTTGTACTAAATAACCTGAAGTGAGAAGAAAAACAATCAGAAAGGAAACTGCATTGCCTTACACTTCCTAGAGTGCAGCACAGTTGACCTTCAGCTGTTCTTGATGGTGCTGATCACACTGCAGCACCAGGCCCTGGTTATTTTATTCATTCATTTTAGCAACAATGCTCACAAAGAAGTCTTCAAAAACAAAGAACTTAAAGAGTGGTGGGAATAAAACACTCACACTCTTCCTGCCTTGGAACTCTGCAGAAGTAAGCAAACTTCAGAGGCTTCTCTTTCCCAACTAGTATTTTCTAAGAAGCTTTTAACATTTCACAGAACCTCTTTGTCACTGTACAATAAAATTTTCTGCTAATCGTGCAATTGTGTCACTTTCTGCCAGAAACAGACGTGCTGCTCACTGACCCATGTTTGGAATAGAAAGTGTTCAAACAAAGCGGCTTAAGCAACCTTGACAACAAATGCAACTCACACTGGGCAGGGAGATTGCCAAAATAGCTGCTGGGATGGTTTGGCATGACCAGCACATGCCTCTGGTGAGAGATTCCAATAAAAGGAATCCTTCAGTTGTAATTTTTCCTCAGGATACACTGAAGAAATCTGCATCTTGGCTGTAATGCTCTGCATACCCTTCTCTATTCATTAACTACCATGAGAACACAATTATGAATAACTTGAGGTATTTTTGAGGGTGCTTGGAAAATCAATGGTATTGATTACACAACATGAAAAAAAAGGGAATATCTTACAGTCAAGGAAATATCCACAGTAAAGCTTCTGTTTTCCCAGCAGAATTTTAAGCAGTCAACACTGAAATGGCCTCAACTATTTATCAGCAACTGTTCTTTACCTCTGAGCTTAGAAAAAGCCCCGATCTATATTTAATGTAAGTAAATTTCACAGCTCACAAAACCAAGAGAGAGGTTGGGGTAAAACACCAGAACAGGATGCCCAGAGAGGCCATGGATTCTCCATATTCAAAATCCCACCAAAAACACTCCTGAACAACCTGCTCTGGCTGCCCCTCCTTGGGATTGGAGGTTGATTTCAAGATCTCTGTAACACACTCAAAACAGATGCAACTGATGTATAATGACTAATTAATGAATATATTTGTGTGTTCTAACCCAATTCACTACTGCAGTCATCTCCAGCTCCACACATCTACATGAAGACTCTACATATGAGTGTAGGGATATGTATTTTTTCATAGCCATGAAAATTTTATAGGCTACTGCATTCAGGTCACACGAGACTGGGAAGGTTAAAAAGCCAGTAACCTTCACGGTAGTGCCACTCTAGTAATGTCACAGGTGAGAAAGGCAGACATGAAAATAAAGCTCACCAAGTATTCTCTCCATCTCTTCACATTTCTTCACTTCATTCACATATTTTCTCTGAAATACACTTACATTTGGGTTAAGCTGAAGGAGAAGGACAAAATGCTTATTAAGGATTTGAAATAGTAACCACCCCTAAAAAACCACAGCTGTTCCTGCAACTTCCCAGAGACAATTTGCATGAACTCTGTGGTCTAAGTGCTTTTCAGCTGAGAAGGCACAAAAACCTAAAAAGATTACAGTCTTCAAATAGCAGTTGGTTTTATTTAAGCAGAATTATCCATGCTACTGGCTAGCTTTAATCAAACATCAGAATAACAAGGTCTACTGGAGAACCCATTCCTAATCTTATTTCTACAGTTTTAAAATATTGCTTAATGATTTCAAATTAACAAACCTTTCTACAAATTTCTTGTGATGCATTTCCACAGTCTATTTGAAATATTAAATTTTACATACATCCCCATATATGAATGTGCAATATCTCTGACTACTTATCCATCTATTAAATCAGAACCACTGATGCATTATTTCTACAATAAATGGTGTATCAGGTAACTGGAATGACATCAAAATGTTAAACATACACTCATGCAATAATTCTTACAGACCTGCCTCCTCCTCCCTGCCATATTTACTAACTAGCTGTTAATTTAAGTCTTCCCAGCTTTCCCTGCAAAGATTTTGCAAGTTACATTTCTAATGTATATTTGGAAGACATTCCAAAGTGTCAGTCAGCAAGATCATATAATTACGATGAGATGACACAAGGCTAATTACTGCCCAACCCATCTTTATGTTAGGCAAGCAGGCAGGTGGTTTTCCTCCAAAGGTGAGCTGCCCCTCCAGGAACAGGAACCTGTGATAAATAAACCTACAGAGCAGGTGTTTCTATCGGGCTGTCAGTAGGCTGGACGTATCCATCGGCTGTGCACACACTCAGACTGAAGGCAGTGCGGCTGCAGGTCAGGGGCTCTCCCATGGGACCCTCCTGCCAATAACCTCAAATTTAAGCTACTTCTACGAGAAAGGCGGGATACAGCCATCCCAAAGTCTTCCTCCCGAGACTGTCGGGGAGGCCGGGGCTCCACACTGACTGCCCATCACATCCCACGCACCGGGGCGCGTTCCAGTGTCACCTGCTCTGGTGACCCTGCCTTGGCAGGGGGTTGGACTGGATGATCTCCAGAGATCCCTTCCATGCCTAAAAATTCTGCGATCCTGCTTTCAGGCGAATGCCACACAGGGACGGGCCATACACCTGCCCGTCGGAGTCGGGGAGAGGCGGGAACGGAAGCAGTTTCCACCACCCCATCGGGGCCAAACCCGCACCGTTCTGACGGCGGCCCCGGGCCCGGCTCGGCCCTCACGCCGAGGCCCCTCAACACGCCCGTGCCCCCCGCGCTGTCGCAGGGAGCCCCGCCGGTACTCACGTCTCGGAACTCGNATCGGCGGCGGCGGCGCGGGCAGGGCTCGGGGGCTGCCGGGGGAGCTGCCGGGAATGGCAACCGGCACGCTGGTAGCCATGGAATCCCCGCTGAGAGGCAGAAATGCAGGACTGGGAGAACATGACAGAATCACAGATGCTGAGCCGGAAGGGACGAAAAGGATCACCGAGCCCAGCTCGTGGCCCTGTACGGCACCATGCCCCGCAGCCACACCGTGTGGGCTTGGAATGAACCTTAATATCACCCAGTCCCAACCCTTCCTGCCGTGGGCAGGGGCAGCTCCCACTAGACCAGGTTGCTCTGCTTTGAACACTGCCAGGCTTGGGGCATCCACAACCTCCCGGGACAACACCACCCCCGCAGTAAAAAATGTCTTCCTAATATCTAACCTCAATTTCCCTTCGTTCAATTTGTACCCATTATTCCTTATCCTGTTCAACAGCTCTTGATGAAGAGTTCCTTTCTGGCTTCCCTGTAGGCCCCTTCAAGATATCGCAAGATTGCTATGAGGTCTCCACAGAACCTTCTCTTCTCCAGGCTGAACAGCCCCAACTTCTCATTCTGTCTCCACAGGGGAGATGCTCCAGTCCCCCCCGTGACTTTGTGTCCATCTGAACCACAATCCCAAATGTTGTGTTTCATCAACTAA
>VZTX01010645.1:11563-27090 GCA_013400915.1 Pardalotus punctatus | reverse complement strand
GTCCCAACCCTTCCTGCCGTGGGCAGGGGCAGCTCCCATTAGACCAGGTTGCTCTGCTTTGAACACTGCCAGGCTTGGGGCATCCACAACCTCCCGGGACAACACCACCCCCAAGTTAAAAAAGTCTTCCTAATATCTAACCTCAATTTCCCTTCGTTCAATTTGTACCCATTACTCCTTGTCCCGTTCAACAGCTCTTGATGAAGAGTCCCTTTCTGGCTTCCCTGTAGGCCCCTTCAAGATATCGCAAGATTGCTATGAGGTCTCCACAGAACCTTCTCTTCTCCAGGCTGAACAGCCCCAACTTCTCATTCTGTCTCCACAGGGGAGATGCTCCAGTCCCCCCCGTGACTTTGTGTCCATCTGAACCACAATCCCAAATGTTGTGTTTCATCAACTAAAGACAGTAAGAAGATGTTTTCTGTGCCCTGTGCACAGACACAGCAGGTTGCCAATGCAAAGCATTAACAGGAAAAGAGTTTCAGATTGACACATGAAAACAGCTGAAATGTTAGGACTTCTCAGAAGTGTGAGAAGTCTGCCCACTGCTGCAAAAATAGGTGGGCACAAGGAGTTTACTGGGAAGAGGAGCTTCTTCTCCAGGAGGAGAGAACCATCTTGAGAGGACAATAGTCCATCCATGAGGACAATCCCAACCCCACTGTAGTCTCTGGGCTGGACACACAACCCTCTGGAAGTCAGCTCTGCACTTTGCTACTCCAATAACAGAGTACAGAGCTTAAAAATAATTTATTACTTTGTTTTAAATAACAGACATTTTCTGTATGCTGTAAAAGCACTGATTTTATATATCTTTAAATGTTATATCAATTGTCTACAAAATCCAAGAATATTTCTCCATAATTTTTACCTATCTTTTCCATAATTTAGAAAACCAAGGGTTGCTCATAATTGCTGCAAGTAAAACAAGAAATGCCAAGAACAGGCCTTTAGCAAGACACTGGGAATATGGTTCTCCTGAAAAAAAAATAAAAGAAAAAAAATTGTAAGTATATGAGAACTAAATTTTCGTTTAGACAATAACCCAAACAGATTAAAGTGCATGCAAAGATTGAATAAATAATGCAGCACAAAGCAAGGAAATCAGATACTTCATACTTATAAAACTTCATTCTTTGTGTAACTTTAGTCCCTGAAGTTGGGCAGATAATAAACACACACAGCTCCTCTGTCCATGCAACTCCCAGAGGAGAGTCCCCGTGCCTTGATGCCCTCTGAAGCACTGGTCATTTAATCTACAGTCTCCCACGAAAATAATCCACCACAATGGTACACAGAGGAAATTTAAAAATTAACTGTCTTAACAATATGGCAAACTTTTACTAGCAGAGAGAAAAACAAAGTCTTCCTCCACCCTTCAAGGGCAATGACACGCACTGACAATGCTACAATTACAGAACAATATCATAAAACCACATATTCTCCTTTGCCTTAGCCAGCACACCTCGCTCCAAACTCCACAGGGGAGTGAAAAAGAATCTATCTCTGCCAAATTGATACTCACAATATTTCAAGCTTATCCAGAAGGTACTCCTAGTAATTATTTTTTTCCATTAGTCTAAGTAAGAAATTGTTTCTTTGACAATGCATTAATTAAACATACTTTTTGGACCATGCTTTCTAAAAAAGAATATGTAATTCCCCACAACAAAGCATTCTTTCAGACTAAACTCCCCACATCTAATTATGTTTCAAAAAAATGTGGTCTTTTATGTTTTGTGGCATCCCACATCATTTACTATTTTACCTGTGTAAAACCGTGTCAATGGATAAAGGAGTTGTGGCCAGCACACATCATTTTGATTGCAGTCAAACTCTGCATAAATCTTCTGATATCTGGAAAAAACCTTTTGGTCAGGGCTATTCACATTGTGTCTGCTGAACATAATGGGAGGTTTATCAATGTTTTTACCAAAATTACCTCGTCACTGGAGGGGGTGGCTGAGCTGGGACTTCAAAGAACTGAACAGAAGCTGTGATGGGAAGAAAGCTGAAGGTGTTTTTGCAGCCAATCCCACACTGGAACTGCCATAAGACTGTTGAGTAACTGTAACAAAAAGCACAATTATTGCTTGAGAGCTGGAAATGGAAGTTTAGAGCCTAAATACAAGCATAAAAGGACAAAATACACAGTATTTATGAGGAGGTTGATAATCCCTGGATTGCCCACACCATACAAGGGGAGAACTTGCACAATCTGGAAATAAGGTAAAATGGAACAGAATCCCATTTATTAGATAGGGATTGACTTCGTGGAGGGGGGCAGAAGTGTTTGCAAAGTGAAAATTCCCTGTTTCAGGAAAGAATAAAGCATTTACCACAGCCCCCAAGAGCTCTGCAACAGGGTAAGGCAGAACATGGGATAATCTCGCTTTCACCACGTGACTCCTGATGGGATGCCCTGTGTACATCGGCTGCTGGCAGCATCATATGTTTTATTTAATATTTCAGTGAAATATAAAGATTATCTGCTTTGAATCATTAATTCTTTCTTTAAGTTTCATTTCAGAGGGAGAAAGGCTAACCTGGTTGCGATAGAAGGAATTTGGGCTGCAAAAATAAAAGACATGTGAAAAACCACAAGCAACAAAACCTACCCTTTTTGTTTGTAAATTTTAAATCAGGATATGTTAGGTAAGTAAGGTTCAAAATGAAGCATTTATTTGTCAGATAGCCAGAGACACAACTCACTCTACCTGATCTGCACAGCAAGAATCTGCTGCTGGGGAATCCCTTGCACTGCTCCTACTGTAGCAAAGATTATGCGAATATTCAGGTTTGCAGGAATATCTGGACAAATGCCTTTTAAGCCTCCAGTGCTCACATTGGTATCAGAATTAAATGGATCAAGATCTATGGAAGAGAACAGAGGTATTTATATGTAAATATTATGGAAAACATTATATATTCCATAATTAGATTTTTGTCACAGCCTGGTGAAATGCTGGTAACTATCACACAAGAACACACTAAAAATGTTTCTCTATCTAAAAAACATCTAAAGGAGAAATTTATCAACAGATAAATGCCACGTCATATGTGAACAGGCTGGCAGTAAAATATGCAGTATCCACAGACATAATGAATTATGTGCCTGTGTGTACGTATATATGGATAGATGGATCCAGACACACGTTCCAGTAACTTTAGACATTTGAAATTACATTTTGGGTTTTGAGATGCCTTATTCCTTGTATGGGGATATTTAGACCATAAAGAGCAACACAAGCCTCACTTACGTATAATTTCCACCCAGTCATTTAGGTCACTGTAACTGGAATTGTCCCTCTTTCCAATGTGAGTAGCTTGTATTAATGCATTCAATTTCTCAGTTACATTTCCTCTGCAAAATAAGAATGTAACCACACCGATGTAACAATCAACAAGAGGGAGGCAGCAGGAGGAAACAATTCAGCTTATGTAACTCACCTTAAAAAGCTGCAATCTTCATTTATGCCAACTTCTAGAACGCACCCAGAGTATGAGTCTACTCCAAATAAAACTGGTCTGTAAGCTGCTGATGCACATAAACCTCTGCCAGCTGTGAAACGAAAACATCTTACTTGAGCTTTCCTATTATCCACCTTTGGATCTCTAGCTTTCAGTTTTGTGCAAAACATAGAACATTAGAATGCAGATGGTATAGCTCAAAAACAGATTCAAGTCCATTCAATTTTCCAAGAAAGCATAAAGGGTTTTCTCACTGACCTTTGACGGCTTGGGGAAAAAAAAAAGCAAAATCTGGCAGAGATTTTTAACTATAATATGTTTAAAAAAATCCAAAACCCGAAAAAAGCTCCAACATTTTAGAATTAACTACAGTTGAAGTTGCAACCTCACAAGCCAATACCTGGCTGCCAAATGTTTAGGCTTCCAAGAGGATCAGAATTATTCATATTTGCTGCTCTCACTGGTTTTCCAGCTTGATACCCTAAACACAGAAGGGTAAATTATGAACACTGTGGAAGAATCTATAAGCATTAGCATTGTTTCAAGAGTAAATGTCATCAATCTTGAAGGACATTTCCATTACAGTGGGAATGGCCTCACTTTAAATAATCAATATCTATGCAACAAAAGCCCAAGAACCAATCCCTGCTATTGGCACTGCAGTAAAACAGGAAGGTGAAGGCTGGCAACATAAAGAAGTACAAAAGAAATACAAAATGTAATGACTGATAATAATCTGTACAGTATGAATTTTTTTACTTTTAATAGGCAAAATAAAATATTAATACCTGGATTCTCAAACAGTTCTTCTCCATTAGGATGCTTCAAACTTAGAAATTCGACTGTGAATCTCTGTGTCAGTATTTCTGGTAAAAGTATGAAAAAAGTATGACTGTTAAATAAGTAAATCGGCAAAATGTATGTTGTATGTAGGACACAAACTTCTGTCTTCCGTTAGTGACAGAGGATTGAAGTTAATACAGATTAATGGAAATCAGCCCCATACTTTTCTTTCTAGAGTCCAAGGGAAATTATTTTTAAGAAGAATTAGTAAATAAGAGATTCCATCACAGAATTTCCATGCTGAAAAAAAAGTGTATCAAAAATAATAAATGCCATGATACCTCCATCACACAAGCTTCCGAGGAAGACAGTGACATTGACTTGCTCAATATTCGCGTCTTTCCAAATGAATTTATAATGTTCTGCGAAAGTTACATTTTGACACAGAACCTCAGCAGCAGAAAGGCCTTCTGGAAGAAGAAAAAAAGAGAAAAGGTCATAATGAAAAGCATTTTAATTAGAAAGCTCTGCTACTGCAGCTGAGAAAGGACACATTAAAACCCTGGCAAAAATTCTGGAAATTACAACATTCATCTTTTTGAGAATTTATTTTACTGTTTAAATGTACAATGGTGAAATCCTCCATGTACACATGACAAGGAACCTGCTTTCCTGACCAGCTCTAATGAACTGCAGTAAATTAAGTACTTCCTGCTTTGCAGGAAGCCAGTTTACTTTTTCCATGCTAGATAACACACTAAGACTCCTCCTAAGAATTGCAGCAGGTAAAGATTTCAGACATCAAAATAATCTACTTCATATACAAGCCAGGTTAAGTAAGAAATATTAATTAAATGGAAGAGACATACCACTCTCAGTGATGAATTTCCCCCTGTCAGTGATGGTTCTATAGACAACATTTTGTTGGATGAAGTCTGAGAATGAAAAACAAATAAAGATTCTGTTTTCACATCCAAGGTGCAATCCTTATTGTTACGAAAACTGAGTAGAAAATGATTTAGAAAATTAATTCTGGTAAAGGCCCAGATTGTTTATGTATTTTGAAAGCATAGCTAATTATCTGTGGGTTTTACAGAGGTAATACAGACTAACAAAATCAGACAATTATGGAGCGTAAAATATCTTTATGCTGGCACGCTAGTAATCACGTTATCTCAAACTCCAGAATGAGTCTTCCCAAGTATGTGCTTTTGCAACACAGAGTAACCACTTCTCACTAACTCCACAATGCTGATGCTGCACCCTCCTGACAGAAAAAGGGCTCTGCAACAGTCTGAAATCGGGAAGTGGGAGTGATGCTCTTCAGAACCACTGTGAGTCACAAGGAACGGCTAAATGGGAAACAAAGGCCAATCCCACTATTTCTACCTCCTAAATCCTGGGAAGCAGTGGGACACTTGCTAGAAGGTCATGAGAACCAGGAACAGAACATTCCCAAATGCTGAACTACAGCCACCAGATAACACAGATGTTACCTTTAGCTACTAGGCCAACAGCCCGCTGATTTGTTCTGTTCCAGCAGCTCTGACACTCATGAAACACATTCCTGCTCGGATTTCCACAGCATACCTGCAGTGCCAGCGTTTATCCTCACATCATGAGGCAGGCCTTCCTTGTAAGAGTCCAGACTGGTCAGGCACTTGACGTCAAAGTTGTGGAGATACGCTACAGGAGCACTCCCAACACACTGTCCAACCGTGGATTGCTGCAGGTGGGTCACAGAAATGAGGATTGTCTAGCCCCTTGCTTTTTATTTGAAGATTATTTGTTAGTGAAATGCCCCACATGGGCACTACAGCCACATGTAACACTCTGACAAGCAAGTTATCTGATGTTATCAAGAAGTCTCAGTCTACAGCAGAAGAGAGGTTAACATTTTAAAAGCTCAGCTCTAAAAGTAGTTTCAATGTACACTATGACTTCATCTTTATTCCTGAACCTACATGTGCCTCCAAAATCCATTACTGTTTGGGAGGATGGGCAAGGGGATGAAGAAGGATAATGTTTACTTTTAATAATGATTTTTGTGGGTTGTTGGTTAAGGGTTTTTTTGGGAAAAATACACCCCACCACTTCCCAACACCAGGTTTCTAAAATTGGATGCAAAGCCACAAGAAGTGTGATGTAGGGAGTTCCAAAAAGCTCAAAAGGAATCAAAAACTCAAAAACACAAAGTGATTACCTGGGGAACAGTAAAATACTCATCTTCTTCCGTTATAATTGGATCTCCTTCTCTGTAACCAGTGAAAGGTTTCTCAGGAGAAGTTTGTAGAGGGATCTTAAAAGAAGGAACTTTGGATGTAGAACTGCAAACAAGTTCAAAAATTAAATAGTGCTTTTCTCTTTACCTCACAAAAATAATTACATTTGCTTTCCTGTCCCCTGTTCTCATATACTACCAATGACATTTCCCCATCTGCATTTAAAGTTCACACCCCAAAATCCTAATTTCAAAATAACTTTCATTCTAAAGACAGGTTATGTTTTTGGTTCCATAATGAGTATGTTGAGAAAATAAATTTTCTCAAGACTTACACAGAGCCATGATAAAAGTAGCCAAGAAACGGTGTGTTGTCAAGAGAAGACTGTACACAAAGGAGGGGAAACCACTCAGGGATATATTCCATTGACTGGGAAGAGCACAGCTGATCAAAAGGTGGGTTTACATCCCCACCAAACACTCCAGTGAGACAAGATCCACTGAATAACTGCTGCAAGTCTGGTGTACACTCCTGAAAGAGAAAAGAATGGTCCCTTTGTAGCATGGTAATTGCAATACTAATGGCACTAAAAAGTCAAACTTACAGGTAAATCAAACAACTTTGTAGAGATTGTATTTACTTTTAGAAATAATGGAATATCCAAATGCCCTCTGGCCCACCTGGTCTGAAGCATTCAGTACCTCTCTCTCTCCACAGAGAACAGTCTAGAAACTTTGAAAACATTTCATCAAAATTTAGTAAGAAGTAAGTACCAGATCACAGCAACAGCGAATATCACAAGCTCCAGCTGTTAAGTTACAAGGACAAGAGCCCAAAGGTTTAAATGCCTGGTTTGGGATGATGGTTGCACTTTCTGTAACAGAAGTAGAAGAGAAAATCAGATGAAGCAGACTGAAATCCAAATAAAAAGGCCATGCACACTGCAGTTTATTCTGTGTATAAACCTTTTTTAAATTCCATTAATGATTATTCATGATCTCTTACTGCTACCCAAGTCCAGATTTTTCCATCCAGAGAGGAAAAGAACAGCCCAAATGCCATTTCTTCTTTAGCACTTACCTGACACATTTCCTGAAAATGAAGAGTTGGCAAATATTTCAGCTTGAATCAGGAGCTGTGCCAGCATCACTGAACCACGGCAAGCTAAAACTTGGAGTGTTTCCACCACGCACAGAGGTGAGGGGCAGCACTCGGTGGCGTTGGGCAAACACAGCTCCAGAGTTCTGGTCAGGCTTACAGTCACCTTGGAAGTGCTCTGGAAAAACACAAAATAAAGTTTGACAGCTCTGATGGCTTGTATTAAATCACTCTTGACTATACCATTCATCAGCTTATGAGAGAGAAATTGGAATGCAGTGGAATAACAGAAGAATCAGTATTTTACGTACCATACCAGGTGTTACATCCAAATTCCAATCTCCAGCTCTTTTACTTCCACTGCAATTTGCAAGCTGCAATTTTCCTGTAACAAAATAGAATTTTTAGACGTATTCCACTGTCATTTAGAAAAGACTGGAAAATAAGAAGTACATTGAAACTCCTCTTGTGCCTTCAGGTACACCCTCAGGCCCAGCTGACACAGAGCCAACTGAGAACTAAGTGCTTAATCACAGAAGTCCTCTGAAATTCCTGTTTCAGTAACTATTAAAGCACTAATTACATGCATTACCATTTCTCTAGTAATTTTTGTGTCAAAGAATATTAACAATTCAAACATATTTATTTACATAGGGAGAGGGGGTTGAAGGGTTCTTACCTGTCTCTTCATCTCTAGGACTTAAAATTATAGAAAAATTCACTCCTGAAGAATTGCCAAGAAAAAACGAATTGACTCTGGGCCCTGACATATGAATAAATGAAGGCTGAAAGACTTAAAAAAAAAGAGAAAGAAATCAGTTGACTGAAAAAGGTAACATCTGTAAGACATACAAATCTTATGCTTGGGCTAGATTCTTACACTCTCATGAGTTAAATTGTCACAAATAGAAGAAAAATATCGTGTAATGCCTTCTACAGGGTTGTATTTACATTCTTGCCAATCGCTGGAGGAGGGGGGTGTAGCTTTATATCCCACAAGTTTACATTTGTGAAGATGCCCAGTAAACAGGAAGTAAAATAATATAGCACAGCGCACGCAGATACTACACAGCTCAGAAAACACTGTATTTAGCATTTCTTGCTGACTTCAGCTTACACTTTTTAATTTCTTGGGGCCATGAACTGGGCCAGGGATGTCCCGCTACCTGTGCTCCAGGAAATGCGGGCTCCTGCCTTCAGCATGCGGACGCAATGCCAAGTTTAGGGCTCCGCGCTGGGAGTTTCACTGGATTTTTCTTTCCAGACTTTGTCAAGTTTGAAAGGTCCGACATAAGCAGCTCCACCCTCTCCCTCCGAGTCCTCCCTGTGCTGAGCAGCGGCAGAAACTCCAAGGCAAGCACGGTTGGGTTCGGGCAGCGGCACCCGAGGCCTCGCCTTGGGGAACGCTCAGGGTCTCCACTGCCTCCCCTCACGGCACCCGGGCAGCTCCCGCCGCGGGCCGACCGCCATCCCCACACCCCCGGAGGCCGCCATCCACCGCGGCCGCTCACGCCCTGACCCACCGGGGTCCCCGGGCGGCTGCCCGGTGCAGGGAGCCGCCCGCAGCAGCAGCAGCAGCAGCAGCAGCAGCAGCGCCCCGAAGCCGGCAGCGCCCATCGCCCTACGGCGGCCACCCAGCCGCCATCTTACAGCGCCCGCGCGGCGCCATGGCAACGGCGGGGGCGGGGAGCGCGGGAAGAGCGGCCCCCTCACGGGAAGGGCGGGAGGGGCGGGAAGAGCGGCCCCCTCACGGGAAGGGCGGGGAGCGCGGGAAGCGGGGCCGCCCCACGGGAAAGGCGGGAGGGGCGGGAAGCGCGGCCCCCTCACGGCGAGGGCGGGGAGCGGGGCCGCCCCACGGCGAGGGCGGGGAGCGGGGCCGCCTCACGGGAAGGGCGGGGAGCGGGGCCGCCTCACGGGATAGGCGGGGAGCGGGGCCGCCTCACGGGATAGGCGGGAAACGGGGCCGCCTCGCGGGGAGCGAGGGGAGCGCGGCCGCCTCACGGGAAAGGCGGGAAGCGAGGCCGCCTCACGGGAAGGGCGGGAAGCGGGGCCGCCTCACGGGAAGGGCGGGAAGCGCGGCCCCCTCACGGTGAGCGCGGCCGCCTCACGGGAAGGCGCCCCGGGGAGTGTCGGTGCCTGTGGGGCAGCTCCGCACCCTGGGCCCGTCACAAACTAACAAAGTTTTTGTTATAAATGCATATTAAAGGATTGGCTTTTCGCAAATAATGAGTGCTATGTGTATAATATTAACCTCTATGTTGTAGGAATGTAACTATTATTAAATGCTTTTCTTTTGTTCTANGTTATTCCCTATTAAAAACCTTTAAATTTTAGCAGGAGATCGGACCTCGTTTTTAACAGTTAACAAACAAGCTCTAAGTGTGTTAGAAAAATTAATTAAAGTTTAGGGCTCTCATACCCGTGGGAGGGAGTCGGCACGGCTTGGGAAGAGGGAGGTACCATTGATAATGGACACGAAAAAATGCAGGATTTATGAGCAACCAGGACATCTGGCTGGACTTCCAAGATAAGGAAGAAACTAATAAAATCAACTCATTAATTGTGCTGAAATCAGATCTAAGTAGGTAAAAGGTAATTCTAGTAGGAGACCAATGACCCAAGAAACCCCCAAACAAGAGACTAATTAGAATGAGAAGTGAGAGAATCATTAACCAATAGGTGTTAGAGTATTAATTAATAAGAAAAGTATGTAACTTGTAGCAAATAAACACCAATCCCTTTGTTTACTAGAATGTATAAATAGTTGTAATAACTGATGTACATTTTAGAGAGTGGTTCCCGTCTACCTCAACACTGAATAAAGTAATGTTGATTTTCTAACCTTCCAAACTGGTTGGAGAGTTTTATTTCCTGCTTTTTAGTGACAATTCCAGACATGTCTGTCCCTCAGCATCTCCCCTGACTGCACTTGGACCTGTCCTCCCTCAAGCGCCTCATCCATTGTCAGTCACATCACACCATTGCAAGCAAATAACAAAACTCCAAGAAAATCATGTAACTCACCTTTAAATATCAAAGCAATATCTGACCACACTGGAAAAAGAAACAGTTTTTATTACAAAAGTTTTATACAAAATAAATTATAAATACAGCCTTTACACAAAATGGCTTTTGGCAATTAAAAAAAGCTTGCCTTGTATGTAGGCAAGCCTGGAAAAAACTGACACCGCAGCTGTTAAAGTGACAAAACCTGATGTGAATATCAAGACATGACAAATTCCAGGATACACACCGGGAAGGAAAAAATAACTCGTTTTCTATGTGGAGAACAATTCCTCTCTATTGCTTTTGGGAGAACAGCAGTTATTAGCAACAGGTTAAACCACCAAATTATATAGTCCTGAGAAGAAGGAGAGATTGTTTGCTTGTTTGTTTGTTTGTTTGTTTAAATGAAAACCACATTCAGAAGTACATAGCAGCCCTTCCTGTCCTGCCATAAAAAACTCCAATCCAAGTCTTTGTTCTTGTCAAATGTCAGATGGAAACCCACATACTAAAAATAAGAAGTGTGCCTGTTATCATATTACAACTACACCTCTTGTTTTCCAGTTTCCAAATAAAACCTTGAAGACTAACCAGGTAGTCTGCATTTATTGATGTTATTTTAAACAGAGGGAGGCCTTTTTATTCACAAATTAAGAGATATCAAATTGAGAAAGAACTACCACAAGGACAGTACAGTCACAGGAATATGAATACGTGTGAGTGCACACACAGGGCAATTAGCACCTTTTTTTTCCAAGTGGCTCACAAACCATCTTGAAAACGTTGGCTCATCTATTTTGAAACTGATTCTGTTTCAGTCCAAAAATTGCTAGCAAGAAGTTGAAGTCCCTGAACAACAGAGTGCTACGATTCTGATCCCATACACTAGAAATGGTCATTCTTAATTTTACACCAACATACAGAAAGAATCAAAGCTTTCTTGACTTTGAAAATAACTGGGAGGTGTTAAACTGTGCAGTGGCATTGTTTGCTTGTTTTTCACAGGCTGTGCCTCTTCACAGGATGTAACTTCTGGTTCCTCTTACAATTAAGTATTTAAAACAGCACAGATTATATGGTAATACAGTGATTTGTTACTTAACAGGCTGCATAGAAAACATACCTTTTAAATATTTATCCCCTAAGAAACAAGTAATAGCACTGCATACAGTTCTCTTTCATATCCAATGAAAAGTGCCATCAATTTATCAAGTAGGTTCCATTTCATGGAATTACTGGAAGAGGTAATAATGTATTTACATAATGTTGCTACGCAGCTACCTTTAATTTCTTCTTCTTTGCTTTCATGACAGGTGGCAATGAAATTTTGAAAGCAGTCCTGGAAAAAAACACGGACAAGCAACTGTCAGATACACTGAACATACTCCCACACCCACCCTTGAAATACAAAGAATAAACACTTACTCGCAGGTACTGCAAATAGGACTGAAGTTGCAGAATACTGAAAGATCAAAGAATTGGCTTTCACAAAAACAGGTCATTCAAATGTAAGAAATCAGACTGTTAAATATTTATAAACTTACTTGACAGGCACACAGAGCACACGTAGCCAATTTCAATGAGGTTTCGATGACAGAAGCAGGCAGCTCTGTAGTCAACATGAACAGGAGGTGGAAGGACGAGCTGTGATCTCTGCTCTTGATCAGGGAGAAAAACCCACTGCAGGGATAGAGAAAAATATTTTGTGAATTGGACTGGCATTCCTGTATTACCTCATCAGTGAAGTGAGTAATATTTCACATCTGACACAGGAAAAACACTGAAATGTTTTTTAAATTACTTACCAACAAATACTGCAGAAGGGATGGCATGTGGGGCACTTTCAAATATATACCACCCGTAATGTCACAGGCCTGCAAAGCAGAGACAATGATCAGACTGTTCTTTTATGACATTAACGGGGCATTTGAAATATCCATGTAACTGCACAAGGCCCACACGTCAGAACTGTCAGATCCACTGAACATATTTCCACACCCACTCTAGATTAAAGGAAAGAGCTGAACATGTTGAACTGTCTAACATCAAGTATTTATGAGTTCATATAACTGGCAAATAAGAACAGAAGACTGTACCTGCTGCAGAAGACCTGAATCAGAGTCCAAGACACAGGCATCAATCAAAATACTCTGCAAGAGATGAAATGCGTGAAAAACAAATTTAGTCAGGACCCCCATAGACCTGTCAGTGTTACTGTCATGACTTGTTTCCACTATAAATTATGTAGTCATTTGAGAAATTAACAACTGTGTTATCTTTGCACATAAATAAAAGATAATAGAAATGAAAAAAATGCCAGCTTCACCTGTTTCTGTGCTGCGAAGATCACATTCATGAAATTCATATATTGCAATGTGCTGTCGTCTGCAGCTTTTATGACCTAAATAAAACAACTCAAACTTGTTAGCCTAGGTGTATCACTGGATTTCAAGACTAAAAGAAAACTGACAGCAAAAGTTCTTACCAGAATCCTTGATTTAATTTCTTGATTGGCTAAGTATTAAAAAGAAAGAGAAATGCATCAGGACATGGTTTGTATCACCCTTTTAGTTCTGTAGCATCTGACACTTCAGAATATCTTGGATGTTAGATAAAATATCTACATGAAATAATTACAGTCCCAGTGACAATTATGTGGACTAATTCCTCTCAACCTCCAGTTATTCTAAGGAAATTCCAGCTACAGTTTTATTCACATGCAACAGAAAATCTCCCTAAGAACGTGGACTAATGATCAAGTCCTTTCACTCGTTTAAACTGGGCAACTTCAAATGATCAGAATAAACCTCCACCTATCAGTGCCAATTTTGGAAATGGGGGTGTGTCAAAAGATGCATATTTGTTTGTGTGTGCATGTGCATTTATACCTGTTATTCAGGTTAAAATATTTATGTGAGTATTGAAAACAGAAGAGGTGTTACCTTTTAGGTCTTTGCCCATCTTGTTGATGTCTACATTAGCCAGCATTAAGGAATCCACATTCCACTCTTGGAAATGACTCCATGATCCAAACCACATATTCACCACCTTGGCTAACACACATTTTAATATGCACAAGCCACAGTTATTAGGCAAATGTTTCAGTTTTAAGTATTATAAAAAAACAGGAACAGTAATTATTAGTATTATAAGAAACAGTCTTAAGAACACATAAAGGCTTTGAAGATTCTGTGATCAAAAGGATACAACAAAGTGCTTTAGCAAGTGATCCTGCCAACAGGGTTTCTGTCTGCTGGCCCTTCATGTCAGCTGCAATACAAGAAAAGCTGCTAAAGTTACTTTTATATATAAAAACAGCTACTGAACCTGACAATACAAAATACTACACATTTTGATCTTTGGAAAATAATACTAATTCTGAGGCCTGAAGTGTCAAACATAATAAACTTATCTACTTTAAGCATATTAAAATTCACATGATGAAAATAGAGGACATTTTAACAAGTCCTTGACAGCCCAAGTGTTTTGCAATTCTGCATATTAAGCCTAGAATTTTCTTCTCCTTACTCTTTGTCATGAGGTCTTTAATCTCTTCTGCAATTGCATCATTTATTGCTGTTAATAATTCATATTTTCCATCCTTGCTGCCAGAGCAATTGGATTCCATGGAAGGGCCTCCCTCTCCAAAGGGATCTGCAGCAGCCCAACGCTTCCCAGGGTACAGGAAACGGCTGAAACAGAGGAAAAACAAAGTATTCATGTCTTGTCTTTAACCTTATAAGAAAAAAATGCTATAAATGAATCAGCTGTAGATAGCAATACCCTGAAGTTTAATTTAAAATCCTTTTAATACTTTAGACATTAAAGAGACTAAGCAAGGCAGGCAACCTTACTTAAACTGGAGTAAAACCCACACTCAGCTCTGTCCTTTCAAGACATCCTTTAAGAGAACTGGCAAAAAGATACCATGGCTGCACTTGGGGGTAGATCCTGAGACTCAAAACATCTCAGGGGAAAATATCCCCTAAACAGGGAACTTCTACATTTGCACTGTTCCACTCCACACATATTAATTTTCTCTCTCTGTACATTTTTAAGCCTATTTAAACCTCCTTTCTCTCTTATAAGCCCTTTTGTTGCTTTGTAAGGCATTAAGATTCTTTACTGTTTTAGCTAAATTCTTTTAAAAAGACAGTATTACACACTTTTAACTTGGTTTCTTGCAACCAAACAAGAAAATCAGGAGACAGATACAGGAAACTAGAAATCTTTATACTGTTCAGAAGCAGCTCTACCTTTCTTGTGTGTGACTTGCTATTACAGCGAGTTTGTTGGTGCGGTTCATGAGTAGGTGAGAGTTTCCCAGCACCATCACTGCATCGATGCATTTCGATAGGGTGAACTGCTGGGAAAAAATAATAGAGCAGATGTAGCACAATTGCATTTACAGAGAAGCAATTCAGGAGAAATCTGTGAAATGACAGCAGTTAGAAAAACTTGAAGATGCAGAAATAGCTTTTGCTGTTAAAAAAAGCTCTAATGAACACAGAATGGCCGATAGCTATTTCAAAAGGTACTGTGATACCCATTATACCTGCTTTAGCAGACAACATTAGCACAGTTCCAAAGTCAAATAAAATGGTACAACTTCCCCTCAGAAATGGCCAGCAGCACTCCCAGCACCCGTACCTCAGCCTCCCCCAGCGCTCTCTTCCCCCACCAGATCGGGTTGGTGTCCAGGACCACGACCAGCAGGCTCAGCTCGTCATCTGCAAAGGGACCACACGGCAGCGTCACTGCGGGCCCGAGAGCAGGCGCTCGGCCCGGAGCCCCCCCAGCCTCGGCTTCCCCGCGAGGAGCCCGAGCCCAACCGGGGCAGCCCGAGCCCAACCGGGGCAGCCCGAGCACAACCGGGGCAGCCCGAGCACAACCGGGGCAGCCCGAGCACAACCGGGGCAGCCCGAGCCCAACCGGGGCAGCCCGAGC
>VZTX01010645.1:0-11245 GCA_013400915.1 Pardalotus punctatus | reverse complement strand
GAGGGGAGCGGAGGGGAGCGGAGGGGAGCGGAGCGGCGATGAGCACGGAGGGTAACGGGGGCGGCGATGGGCACGGACGGTAACGGGGGAACGGGGCAGCCCCGGGAGGGGCCGGGCCGGGCCTGACGCTCCCCGTTGCCTTTTCAGACTTGATCGAGACGTTCAGGGCGCAGCTGAGGGACGACCCCGATGTCGCCTCGGCCGTGGCCGCCATCCGCGCGCTGCTGGGCTTCCTCAAGCAGGACCGAGGTGGGCCCGGGTCCCCCCGCGGAGCCCAGGGGGTCCCCGGGGCGGGGCCGTGACCGCGCGTCTCTACCTGTCCCCAGGGGAGACCATCCAGGGCCTGCGGAACAGCCTGCGGGACGCCATCGACACCTTGTCCCGCGTGGACTCCTCGGTGGCCGTGTCCTCGGGCGGGGAGCTCTTCCTGCGCTTCATCAGCCTCACCTCCCTGGAGTACTCGGTAAGGGCAGCCCCGCTCTGCCCTGCTGCTGCTGCCGGACCCTCCAGCCGCTCAGGGGGCATCCCGCTCTTTTCCAGGACTACTCCAAGTGCAAAGAAATCATGATCGAGCGCGGGGAGATCTTCCTGAGGAAAGTCTCCCTCTCGAGGAATAAAATCGCCAAGCTGTGTCACCCTTTCATCAGAGATGGTGCTGTGAGTAGGGTGGGGCAGGGTCACTCCTGTTCGGGTTTGCTGCTCCTTGCAGTGAGGGAGGAACGGGAGGGGAGAGGAGTCTGCTGGTGGCTTCTGCAACATTGTTCTTCACAACAAACCATGACTCTATTAACAAAAATAAAGGTTTCCCAAGGCTCGGCAAAGGTGATGTGTGAATTCGTTTTGTTCTGGCAGCGAATCCTGACACATGCCTACTCCAGGGTGGTCCTCAGGGTGTTGGAAGCAGCAGTGGAGTCCAAGAAGCGATTCAGTGTTTATGTTACTGAATCCCAGCCAGATCAAGCAGGGCAAGTACTCATTAATCTGGTTTTTATCTTGGTTAACAGGGTAAGTTACAGCTACCATCCAGCTTGTCCTGCTGTAAGAAAATCTGTTAGGCTTGGTTGGAGCATTTTAAATGGCAAGTGTCATTAATATGTCATTCTGGACAAGTTAAAAAAAAAACCTAAACGATATTGGTAATTAACTTCCCATACTAAATATTCTAACTAATGTTATCTAGATTTTCCTTAAAGGTTTACAGACTTGCTGTCAGTACCAGGCAACCTACTTTTCCCTTGGGAGATGGGAGACAACTGGTTTATATTTGTCTCTAGGAAGTAGGCTAAAGTCATCAGTATTGTCCTAATTACAGCAAAGTAAAATATACAGCTAGCAATGTCATTTCAAGATGACAAATAAAGTCATTACTTCAGAGCAGGTATTGTCGCATAAGTGAAGGAATAAACCCTGCACACTGGGTAATACATGTCACTAAAACCTCGCAACCCCTGCCAACAATTCCTTCCATTTCTATGCAAGAACTTATTTTCTGTTTTACCAGCAGAGGAATGGGAGCAGTTGCAGGTTTCAGTCTTTCAGAAAATACTTGCCTATCATTGTCTTTAAGGAAAAGATTTTTAAGGTCTAAACATTTTCTTTAATAGGCAAAAAATGGCAAAAGCGCTGAGGAAGCTGAACATTCCGGTGACTGTGATTCTGGATGCTGCAGTTGGGTAAGTCTTGATCATAAATTTTAATATTTTTTATCACAATTTTATTTTGACAGTAAGACAAAATAAACTTAGATGTAACCAGCTTGTTCAAACTCCAGGGGTTATTACTTGGTTCGTCATAGTCAAACAGGCTAAACAAGTTACACCTTTACGTGCACAATTAGGAGAATTTGTAGTGTCAGCTACAACACAAGCATTTGATTGTGCATGTCAGAATGAAAGAAAGAACCAGACCTAAGAACTTGTACAGCTCTGTAAAAAAGAATTGAGGTGCTACACAAAGAGGCTCTTTTTTTCTTAATTTGCCTAAGTGTTATCATTTTGTGGTTTCTTAAGGCATTTGCTAAATTGCCACTGCTTAGTACAAGTCCAAGACATGAGAAAAGAAACAACTATAATAAATCTGCACATCAGTAAGTTCAAAATGCCCAAGACTGCCTCAAGACACCTCAAATCTAGGGAAGCTGCTGGCTTGACTGGACAAGTCTGCAAGTTCTCATTAGCATATTCAGTGTATTCAAATTATTTAGTAGATGGTTTTCTTTAGATCTGTGTTTTCAGTTAACAAAACCCACTAGAGGAATGTCAGAAAACAGGGATTGGATGAGGAGCATCCTGTGTAATTGGCCAAGGTTATCATGGTGCAGTTGCACCTCACTGTGCAGGATCCTGTCACAGGCATCCATGTTCTGTAACTCAGTGACATTCCCAGGCAGACTTCAGCTGCTTCCAGCATTTACACAGCTGCCAGGGTCAGCTGTGGCTAGGGAAGATATGGCTACTAAATATTCCTGTGGGGAAGCAGATGATATCTCCCTCCAAGAATGTGTGACAGCATGTGGACTTACAAGAGGTAGATAAAATGAGTGCAGAAAATTGAAAAATTGTTTGAATTACTCATTTCTGTTCTGTTCAACAAGTCATTTGTCCTATTACCCAGTAAGCCTTGAATCTTTTTCCCCCTTTTAACAGCTACATTATGGAGAAAGTGGACCTGGTGTTAGTTGGTGCAGAAGGTGTAGTTGAAAGTGGAGGCATTATCAACAAGGTAATCGTGAGTTTCTTACATCATTCTGTAAACTCTGGACTTTGAAAGTTTGGTTTCTTTTAAGTATTTAACGCTTTTGAAAAGTCTCTTCCATTTGGATGTTATCCAGTAAATGTCTATTAATTGTTGGCAACTGGGCAATATTGTCATGCAAGCACTGAGTCTGCAGTGTTGTTTTCCATCTGTCTCCACAGATTGGCAGCAATCAAATTGCTGTGTGTGCCAAAGCTCAGAATAAGCCATTTTATGTGGTAGCAGAAAGTTTCAAGTTTGTAAGGCTTTTCCCTCTAAATCAACAGGACGTCCCTGACAGGTTTAAGGTAAGAGAAATTCAACCTCTGTCTTACCCAGCTAAGGTGCTCGCTGGTGTGTCTGTGAAAAACTCTTCTAAGCATCTCTGTTTATCGGGATCTCTGTGCTGTGGCATATTATGGAGTTGCTCCATGCTACAGTCAGGCACCAAACAGCCGTAATTTGTCTTGGTACTAACACTCTGTTCCTAAAGCAGTTCCTTTGGGGCACAGGAGCAGCTGAGGGTAAGAAACAGTTAAACCAATAAACTCCAGAACTACAAATTGTACTTTTTACACAAGATAAAACACCTGAGTGGTGCCAGTCGATGCACTTGAAATCCTTCAGTTTTACCACAAACATCAGCTTGAGGCTGCAGCAGTCCTCTTGCCCAAAAGAGGACTTAACTTGCAGTTGTGTCACAACTAATGGTCTGTGTTTCCTTCTAGTACAAAGCAGACACTCTGAAAACAGGTCAGAATCTAACAGAGGAGCACCCCTGGATTGACTACACCTCCCCATCACTGATCACGCTGCTGTTTACAGACCTCGGTGTGCTGACTCCATCAGCCGTCAGTGACGAACTCATTAAACTCTACCTGTAACTCAGAGACTCCCTGCACAGGATGTATCATCCTCAGTGACTATCAGCATTATAAGAACTTGGAAGATGATCCATGAACATGGCAAGGAAACAACATTATAAGGATTAACATCATTACGGACCACTACTGAAAAAATTCCAAAAGTTATTACAGCTTCTAAAGGCTGCAACTAAATTATTTTAAAGAGGGGTGGAGTATTTTGATACTGTAAAATAAAATACCTTGTGGTGTATCCAGACTCATTCTGAGGTGTGCTGTTACTGATCTGTGGTATGTACGTGAAAAAAAACAAAATTAAAACTTGCACAAGGCTGCTGCTGGAATCCTGCAGCTTCTGCCACACCGGAGTGGTGCTTTTAGCTTTGTTCTCAACAACTGCAGGCTCTGTGTCTTTATGGATGCCAGCTCTCTCTATGAAGAAATTATACCAGTTCTGTTCTCTTTATCATTTTTTAAAAAGAAGTACAGTTTTATTGAAATTAGCAGTGTTTTAATGTAAAAATGTGGTTAGAGTAACTGTCAGCCTTCAGACTCTGTGTCATCAATAGCTTCTGTTAGGAGCTTTTGGCTGCCTGTTAGTTTCTTCTCAAACTCTTCTTCACTGATTTTTCCCTTTTTTAATCTTTTCAATAGTCTTGTGTCATTCAGCAGCTCTTCCATATCCTCATCTTCAATATCAGAGCCCTGTTGGAAGTTGAAAACAAAAATTAAACACAACCCCAAAAGGTTTTCATTCTACACAGCTGAACACAAGATTACAAATCAGAGTTTACCAGGAATATCAAAGCAGGGAATAATACTCAGTTCCTACCAGGAAACTGTAACTCTCAGCTACACTTGATGAAAATTGACAAAAGCACCCTCAGGCCATACTTCTGCATTTCTGAGAAATACAAATCCTATTACTGACCAGCATCACCACTGAGAAGCTGGTCTAGTGTTTGGCTTTAAAAACCTCTTAATTTTTTTAAGCTTTGCTTGTCCAAGTCCTAAAAAGTTATTTTACATCTATCAGTTCCACCACCCTAAAATCCCAGGGCTCTCTGCCAAAGGAAGGACTACAGCAATCACTGGCATTTGAAGGGAATGGACACAGTTACCTCTTCATGCTTCCTTTTAGCTGTTAGTTTCTTTTTCTTCTCCCTCCTGGCTTTCTGCTTTGACCATGCTTTGTTCTTTACGAATTTCTTTTTCCCTTCATTTTCCTCTCTTTCTTTTCTTTGTTGTTCTAATTTCTTTTGTCTCTGCTTTTCTCTGTTTTTATCCTTAAATGAAATGGAATCTGTATTAACAGTGACTGGAGTAAAGTCTGGAAAACATTTTCCCCTTAGTTCGGGCATCTTTGGCATTTTTAACAATGCAAAACCTCTGGCAAGACTGGCAAAATCCAGATCTGTTGAAATAAAGATTATAAAGTCAGTTTCATGCTGGATAAAATATCAGTTTAACTGAGAAAGAAAAAAAAAGCTATCATTATTTTAGTGTATTGTTTGCTTTCTGTACCTTAATATCAATAATACTAAGTCCTTTATTTATGGTTATATCAGTTTGGTCAAGCTCCATAATTAAATGTTTTCTCTTCAAACAAGCTGCTTGAAAAAAATTCGAGTTTTGTCAAAATCTGATGGCTGCAGCAAGTGAATTTGAGATCAAGAATCAGTAGCTGAAGCTTGTGGACAAGTTCACAAGCTTTTGTTATCTGAAAAAACAGTGAGAGGTATCAGCCCCGCTGGGAATTACCTTTTATCCGGAAGATCAGATTGCATTCGTGTTTGGCATAAGCCTGGACATAGGACACAAAGGCTTTCATCCCTTTCTCAAACATTGCCCTGTCAGCCAGAGCCATAGACTTCAGCTTGGGAAGAAGATCCAACACGTTCGTCTGGGCTTTCATTTCCTGCATGGGACACAATGAACCAGAAAACAAACAACAAACCCAAAGGAGAAGGTCAAGCAAATGATGTGAAATTCACTGTGAAACCTCAAAACCACACTTTTTGCCCAGTTAATCCTCAGTCAGCTTTGAGCCCCTTTCCCTTCAGTCACTCCAACCCACGAGTTAACATCAGCCCCACGCAGCAGCTGTCCTGGTGCAGCAGAAGGCGTCTCACACTGCAGCTCCTGAGAGACAACATCTTCATCTCCTGCTTTATCAAGCTCTGGTCTCAGTAGGAGGTGTCTGGAGAATCCATACAATTAATCCCACAAATGCAGGAGGCAGCACAGGAAATTGCAGAGTTACAAGTAAAGAGCAGAGAGGCTGCAGTGTGTGAGCTGGGGGTGGCAGGGCTGGGGCAGGGCCAGCGCTGCCCGTCTGCAAATCCATTTACACCCTTAGGAACAAAAGGCTTTTCCTTACTCATTGCATCGTGTGTTCCTCTTCCAAACTCAGCAGGTAACACTGGAGCAACCATGCTCCAACAGACAGCTGTGTTTGGTGATTAATAAGCAGCTCTTGTCTTCTTTTAATTCTGCACCTCTGCTCAAACATTACCCACGTGTATGACCTCAAGTTCTACAAATTCTCACTTCAAAGTTCCTATCAGTAAATCTGTGCCCTTGCTCTTTCCTGCTCTGGGGTAGAATAAAAGTCTGCTCACCTTTTGGTTGATTGAGAGAAAGTTAATGTAGGATTCTTCCATAGGAAGCAAAAACACAAGTGCGCTGCCCACGTTGCCGATGCGCGCTGTCCGACCACACCGATGCACGAAGGCACTGGAAGAACCCAACCCAGAGAGAGCTCAGTCTGATGTGGAAGCATCAGCAGCAAATCTTGTGGGATGGAAAACACAGTGTGCTACGTGCTTTTGAACTAAACTGATGGGAATTAGTGAAGAGACTCGTGGCAGTCCCACTGCACTGTCAGCCTAAAGCAAGGGGTGCCGGCTTTGCGGATGACGTTTAAGTTTGTAGGAAGAATTAGGACAGCAGAAGGTAAAATATATAGAAAAGGTCCTTTCAATGTACCATTCCTTAAAGAGCTCTGTCCCTGCTCTCATCTCTTCCCCCTCAGCCCAGTGTCACCTCTTTCTCTGATGCTCTCACACAAAGCCCTACCCCAGGCACCTCTTCACACAGGTGGAAGTGCAATCACCACCTGACTGACACACACACAACAAAAAGTCGTTTCAATCCACAGCAGTGACAACAAAAACTGCACTGTTTCAGCCTCCCTTCCTCCTGCATCATGTTGGGTGTTCTCTCAGATTAACTTCCAGGAAGCGATTAAATGTGTTTTACGCGATTTTGTGTCCCTAATTTATATGTGAACAGCACAGTAACAGGACCACACAGAAAGAAAAGGTTCTCAGGATCTAAAGCTGCACCTGGCACTGCTGGGTGGGTCGTACTGCAACACCCAGTGCACTTCTGGAATGTCAATGCCACGGGCCATCACATCTGTGCACACCAAAATGCCCCTAGGAAGAAGGAAAAGTGCATTTTCATTAACCTGTCATTTGAAGAGAGCCAGCCTCCCCACAGCTGCATCTTCACTGCAGTGAGGAACAAAACATTTTAAAACATTGGGGCTTCTTAAGATACAAAATACAAGGTAATTGCAGCTTTAACCAATTAAATGCTACATAACATTATGAAAATTATTGTGGTCTATATTAAATTTCTAAGACAAATCAATTCCCTATTAAAAATTCAAACTTTAAATCAGCACTGCATCTACCCCAGCTGAATGTACTATAATAAATGTTTAAATAAAAGACTTAAGAGACTGACAATTTTAGCATGCAAAACTGCCACACTGTTCTTTCAAACAGCTGTTCTTACAATCTGCTGGTAATTCTTTTTCTCATAATATAAAAAGCTAAAACTCAGGTCCCATGCAATAAAAAAAAAAAAAGACAGTTAATGAGGCAAGAGTTTCTTAAAAACATCCTGCAAAGCTGCCAAAGAACATTTCCCTGTGGGTAACTTACAGCACTGCATTGCTGTATTCTTGTTCCTACACAAATAAAGCAATATCCCGAGTTTCCACTCCAGTTACTAATCAGGAAAAGGTTATTTTTGTGACCAGTTTCTTTAAACATCAGGGCTAATGTGCAGTTTAAATGTGACAGCGCAGTGTGCCCACCCCCTCTGCTGTCACATGAATTATGTAAAGTAGGCTGGAGATGCTCCAGTCACATTTTCACTTTGTGGTCGTTCTTTGGGTACCGCAGCACAATTTGTGATATTATTAATACCCTCAGAACCAGCCTGGAGCATCTTTCACCTGAGCCATCCTTCCACGCTTAAGCAGCAGCAGAACAGTCAGAAAAAGTCACCCCCCCCCTCACTATTTTGACATTTGGCTCCTTTAGCCCATTGCCATGTTCTTACCCTGGGAGCTTCCGAAATTCAGTAAAAATCTTGTTACGCTTGTGCTTCATTTTCCCATGAATGCTCATTATTTTCACTTGTTTAATTAAGGATTCCAAAGCCTTCCCATAGTATTCCACACAGGCACATGTGCTGTTGTGATAAAGACAGGCATAAAAGCAACAGGTTATGCTGCATTTTTAATCTGGTTTAGACAGTCAAGCTAAAGTTTCCAGGATCGTTCAAAAATACACACTATCGACTATTTTTAAATAAAACATGCACAGTTTTTATCATTAACATATAATCATCTATAATTTCTTCCTTTAAAAATGCATATGAAATTTATGTTTTGCTTAGTAACACAACCCTGACAAGAAGAAATAATTAATCTCTTTTTAGGAACCATATTCTAAAAAACAGCTCTTAAAATTAATCACTTTGAAAATACTTGTGTCCTTCGCAACACAGGGCACAGCTGTGGAATTTAAGGAATAAAACACCAAACTGTTTTCACAATGAAATACAAGCAAAATTACCTGAAAAAGACCAGATGTTTCTCCTGTTTGTGCTGCCGAAGAAAATGCACCAACTGATTAAATTTTTCATCTGCCTTGCAGATCTAAAAACAACAAAACAAAAGAGAAAAGTAAGAAAATGGACTTATGGTTTCTCTGTTAACGCGATCCTAAGTGGCCAAGACTTAAAAACTTATTGACAGAACCAGGAAAAAAAGGAGAGGGAACAAGAAGCTGTCTCAGAGCCCAGGTTCTCACCATGTAATAGTTCTCCAGGCGAGTTGGGGTTTTCTGGGTGTTGCTTGCTGCCACTCCCTTCTCCTTGACCGAGACGCGGACGGGATTCCGCAGACCTGCTCTCACCAGGCTCTCCACCTCCTGAGTCTGAGTGGCAGAGAACAGACCTGTCCTTCTCTGCTTGGGCAGAAAGTCCAGAATGGCATTTAAGCTGCAAGTAAGCACATGGAAAATGTAACTGTCCCAAGGCTTCCCTCAGGAAGAGATTTAATAGTTGGAAATGGGAGCTTACAAGCAGAATAAGTTTTGTTATCATATGTCAAACTTCTATTGAAATAATTACCCTAACTTTGAGAGAAAGAGAAAATAGAGATCAAAGCTTATTTGTTAAAGTGTTTTAAGCCATTCTGGCATGTCAATAATGGTATTTAACCAAGAATTAACAGAGATATGCTAATATACATCTCAACAAGGCTCCACATTTCCTGATTCTCTTCCCCCTTAGCGACCACTTTGTGTAGTTACAGAGCAAATAGACATGAAAGAACAAAAGAAAACAAATCTAACTTTGTAGGTCATTGCAGGCCACATTCATTCAGATCCATCATACACAAACTCCTTTAAAACTGCAGAAGAACCACTAGAATTGATTATTTCAATACCTCGCTTCAAAGCCCATATCTAGAAGTCTGTCTGCTTCATCTAACACCAGCACATCCAGAGCCTTCACACAGCTCGCCAGATCCAGCCCGTCTGCTTTTCTCCTGAACAGATCCTCCAGGCGACCCGGGGTGGCCACGACGATGTTCCCACTGTTGGTGAGCACACACAGCAATTCCCTAAGGACAGGGCGAGGAATTTGGGGGAGCTGCTGATACTGTGATCACAGCACGAGCCTGCCCTGTGTTCTTCAATAAAACAATTTCATTTTGTCACTTCTAACTGCATCTGTGTTTCAGTGACTTTCAGACACTATGGGATGGGGGGAAAATGCCCAGGTGAAAGCACATCCCCTGTGGCAATAAAAGTTTAGAAAATAATCAGCAAGTATGGAGAACAACTATCAGATCTGGGAAATATTTGGTACCTCCATGCAAGAGCCACTGACAATCAGTATCAGCACCAAACAATTTCAGGAAATCAATGAGCAGGGAGAAGTGAAATATTCAGTGAAGCCAGTTTTCAGCTGTTCTGCACTTCAACAGCAGGTGAACGGTGCTGATGTTACAGAAGAGCTTTTCCTCACGCTGTGCCTCACTCCAGGAACTGACCCCAACATTTCCCAGCACACCCCAAAAGGCTCTTGCAGCACCACCCCCTTCCAGCACCAGCAGGACCAAAGCTCTGCTCTGAAAAGTGTGAGGAGAAAACCACAGCTCTGAGACCCTGATAAAAATGACTGACAAACAAACAGCTCACCCATGCTCCTTAAACTTTTCAACATCTTCCATGGGGTTCCTACCACCAATTAAAAGAATCTGACTGAAAGAATAAAACAGAAAGATTTGGGTCATCTTTAAGTTTTGCTGGTTCATGAGTGACAGAAGGAACTATGGTCATGGAAATCATTAAATTCACTCACCTAAACATGGGGAAGTGCTTTGTGAAATGTGACAGCACCTCATCAATTTGAATGGCCAATTCCCTCGTTGGTGTGATAATTATAGCTCCAACCTGTACACAAAGACGAAGAATTTGTGGGGGGAAAAAAAAAGATTTGGGCAGAATTCTGCCTTACAAGCTAAGTGAACACGAGCCATCATTTTGAGCCTGGTTTTAGATGAAGTATTTCCACAGAAATACAATAAAGTATAAAAAACATCTATGAAAGATTTTATACCAAAGTGCAAAATATCTCTGCTCAACAACCAGTATATAATAATGACATTTAACAGCAAATGACAGCGAAGTTCTCTTCACACTAAAATATATTCAAGGCCCATGGATGCTAAAAAGCATTCAGAGCCTCACTTGCAGTACATCAGTGTATTCCATATTTTGGGACATTTTTCTAACAGCTCAGAATGCTGTTTCGATCATGTCAAAGAAGAAGCTGTAAGTGTGATGAAAGCACCCCAATTTTATTTCCAAGTTTTAAACAGTTCATTGTGAGTGTTACACCAAAGAATCGAGCACACCGTTGCTGTGTGTGTACGCAATTTTCCTTACGGCTACTTTTCTTGAAGACATCATAAAAATATACTCAGAGCCGAATAATTTAATCTCACCTGCATTTTCTTTAATTTTTCTTCCCGTCTGAGAAGAATTTCCAGAATGGGAATCACAAATGCCAAGGTTTTCCCACTGCCTGTGACCTGTGAGAGTGGAAACAGCGTCAGCCCTCCCTCAGCTCCAGAGACAAACCACGAAAGCAACGAGCCGGACCAAGGAAAAGCACTCACCGCTTCTGCAGCAACATCCTTGTTACTCATGAAGAGCGGGATGGTCGCAGACTGAAAAAAGAGAAGGAGCAGGAGAATCGGTGTAAATCTCACAGAGGTGAAACTGCTCCGAGATATCAGAGCTGTGCGAACATCACTGTTATAAATGCATATTAAA
>VZTX01010644.1:208459-252305 GCA_013400915.1 Pardalotus punctatus | reverse complement strand
AGCTTTAAACTGAAAGAGGGTAATATCTAGATTACATATGAAGAAGAAATTCTTTACTGTGAGGGTGGTGAGACACTAGAACAGGCTGTCTAAAGATGTTGTGGATGCCCCATCCCTGGAAGGTTACAGGGCCAGGTTGGACAGGTCTTTCAGCAACATGTTTAAGTGGAAGGTGTCACTGCCTATGCACAGGGGAGTTGGAACTAGATTTATCTTTAAGTTGGTGCCTTCCAACCCAAACCTTTCTGTGATTCTATGACTTTACTTCTGCAATAACTGAATATCTGAGGTGACTCATCTGGGTAATCCAAATGTCAGGGGCACTGTTCCCTCATTGTTCCTACCCACCATGTCTGAATCATAGTCAACACCTGCCTTTTCTCACAGGTGTCTTTGCCCCCACATGACACAGTTGTTCAAGAAGTCACAGCCACAAAAATCCTCTCAACTGTGTCAGAGAAATCAGACAAAATTCAAAGTGGTGTCATGTGCACAAAAGAGAAAGATACAGAGGATGTGGGCAGACCTGACTAACAGTTCATTGAAATCCTGTTGTGCCAGCCTTGATTTCTTGAATAGTTAACACCACAAAAGAGAAGAATCATAACACCCAGAAAATGTCATGCAGTTAGGGAAAGGGCAGCTGTTCATTTTAATGTTCTGATGAGAAGGAAAGACAAGAGCACTCAAGTTCACAAATTCCCATTTTTTAAATGTTCTCCTCTGTCTTGAATATCACCTCAATATTTTCAGGGTTTAATTTTTATTTTTTTTTTTGTATGTGTGTGTGGACAGGAACATTGTACACGACCACATTACAAAATCTACTATTCACTTAAATGCTTAAATTTGGCAGAGACATACCTCATGGAAAAATTCTCTGCTTAATTTTATTCAGCTACTCACATTTTGCATGAGCTGTGAGGACATCAGATAAGACCAGAAGTAACTTCCCAGATGCATTTCTTTGAAATGTTTGATATATTGTTCCAAAGGACACTCTGTTTTTCATTAACCTTTCTGTCTATGAGCATGTCTTATTCAGTAGAGATTAAAGCTACTTGTGTTTAAATTACTTCTTTTGTAAGAAAGAAGTAAAGATACAGAAGAATTTCAGTGAGTGGTAGAAGATATTTTATTGCATGTAAAACATAGGATTAGTTTTGGTTCGGTTTTGTTAGGTTTTTGAAAAGTTACAAAGACCATGTATTGCAAAAGTACTAGACACTCATCCAAACATTTGGGATTTATTCAAACCAGGCCCAACCCCAAATTTTTAAGTGTCCACTCAGAATTAACTTGAAGCTTCCAGAAGAACAATACATCATGCGTATGATATGGCTTACAGGTTGATTTAAAGTACATGCTTGCAGACTTGTATGGAAGAGAGCTATCATGGTCTCTGACAGTCCATCTTAATAAACTCACTAAGTGTACACACACTTTAAAGCACCACATAAGCTTAAAAATGAACAAAAGGCAGTATAAAATCAAATTGATCCCAGTAGTACCAAGCATTGTTGATGTAGCATGAGGTACAATTTTTTCTGCCTTCATGAAGTTTTCAGGGTGCACAAGAACTGAAATGCCTGTCTTATTTGCTTTTGTCCTTTGGGTAATCACTATCATTTTAGTAAGCTTCTGACTGTACTCCACGATATTGGTAATGAAAGCCAATATCAGATGAATACAGTATAAGACAACCTTATTGCAGTGCTGCCACCACACATCATTACTATCAATTTGACCTTGTCAGCACACTGTGCAATATGTTCTTTGCTTTAGGTTTTGTTATTGCTATTCTTACTGTCTGCAGGAGTTACGTGATCTAATTGATCTCTACAGCACACTCACCCACATAACGAGAATAAGTGTTCTGTCTTCAGGCATATTATTGTACTGATTTCTTGCATTTATCCACAGCTCATAAGTGAGAAGACCAGTTATGTGCATTATTATGCACTGCAATATATTTTGCCTTTTAGATAGGATCTTGCACTGCCTGTCATTCACTCTCCTTTTACATGAGTAAAGAGCTTATTAGGGATGCATACTTCATCCTCTGAGATTAGCTGCTGTCAATGCATTTATGCCACCATTTATTCTAAAAATGTTGCTGGGAAAATGCCATTCAACAAACATATAGTTTTTGCATGCTTATCTTCAATATATTAAAATGGTATTCAGATCACTAAGTCAAATTGAAGTACTCCTGAGACAAGAAATACATAATGTTTTTCAGTTTCAATAGCAGTGTAATGAAGAACTAAATGCATTATAGAAGAAAGAATTATAGAATTACAATAAATAGAGTATAAATATTATTTCATATTATGAAATTGCAAGGAAGACCTAAACTAGCTGTTGCAGGATTTAGAAAACTTTTCAAGGGCCAGAGAAGGAAAACATTTTGTTAGGAAGAAAAATCAGCATTTGTTAATCACCTGCTTGAACGGCGAGAATGGAGAAAGGTGATGAAGGGGAGAGACTGAGATAGCTAAAGGGCAGACAGATATTTAAGAATGAAAACAATAAATAATGAAGAGGCATAGGAAGAATTAGGATGAGAAATAGAGAAAGTTATGATTGCTTTAGAACAAGGAGTCAATTCCATCTCATTTCCTTTAATGTTGTAAAAGCTGAGACTTTTATCTAATATTATCTTCTAAGTTCCCTTGATAGCCTGTGGAGCAGGTTATTCCAAAGGCTGATTCCTGTCTTCTCTCAGAGATACGTATTTCTAAACAGTCTGAACTATAGATGCTTTGTTCTTTCTTTCTGCAATTACTATGATGAGAGTTTAAACTGACAATATTTCACATGGCTTCAGTTAGGAGGGATGCATTTCCTTAACAATATCAGCATGGTTTTACACCTACAGCAGTACAACCTGTCAGGCAGAAGCAGCTGGGCTGATGCAACAAAATATGACACAATAGTCAGGCTAAACAAGCTTAAACCTAGCAGGAAGCTGGCTAAAGCCAAGGGAAAAATGATTCCTCAGTGTCATTAGAAGAGCTGATTAAAAAAAAAAACACAACCAAAGAACCCTCTGTCAACAAAACAGTCTTCAGTGGATTTATTACAAAATTACAGATAAATGTTAATTTTGATAATGTTTACACAGCCTTATACTGCACAGAGAAAGACATAAGAGTGTATTTACTTCATCTTATGTTCTTCCAGAGGAAATACCATATTTTCTCACAAAACAGCCTCACCCCTTTTAAGACCACATGCTTTACACTCAAATCTTCAGTGAAACAATTTGGTAGATTTCCCCTCACTTCTAGAGGCAGCAAGTTACTGGTGTGAGCACATGGAAAGGACAATAGGAGTGCTAGAGCCATAGTGCTTCAACATAGGAAGAAGTCTAGATATAAGGATTTCTAAAGTCTATTTTTTTCTGAAGTATATTTTTTCTGAATAGATATGGGTTTAAATTAAATCAGCATTGTTTTCACAGGCATTAAAATTACTAGCAACTTGATCATTTCTAGTCCTAAGTTGAAATATCTCACAAACATAACATTACGCATCAGAAGATCATTCCAGCAATATAAATCTTGTGGACAGAGAACAGAAAAAAAATCATAAAAGGACAAACCCATAAACAAAGGGAAACAAAGAAAAGAACATAACTTCATACAGTAAAGCATTTTATACATACTTTCAGGTACTTTCCTTATTAACTATTTTTTTGAGTGCATCTATAGCTTTAGGAGTTACATGGTCCCTGTGACTATAATACACAATATTTTTTATATTCATTTTTTAGAAAACCATGGAAACAGAACTTTTTCTATACTTTTATTGAATAAAGTTTTGCATTTTAGGATTTATTCAATGCTGCAGCATGATTTATTAATTTATAGATTATCTCTGTAATAATGCTACTGTATTTCTGCTTATATAAAAAGCTAATTCAGATCCAAAAAGCATTTTGGAGGTACAAAATTAATTCTGTTGTAGATATACATATATGCTCTGTGCTATAGTTAAGTAATTGATGCTTTTCTAATGCCATTTCACTAGTGGTATTGAAAAACTGTGTAACGGAACATGCATCTGTGTCTTTAGCAAAATAAAACAGGTCTCTGGTTGAAAAGAAATGTATTCTAGGATGGAAATCCACTTAATCTTTCAGGGCATAGTTATAATGTTTTACTAAATGACTGATATGTTTATTAATCATCATAGATTTAAAAAAAAAAAAGAAAGGTGTACACTTGCTTTAAACTAGAAGACATTAAATTAGCTATTGCTATGTCCCAAGCAATAACATTACATTATTTAAATATAGCATTATATATTTATTATATAGCATTTAAATAGCATTATTTAAAAAAAATCTGAAACAAAACTAAAAAATATTAACAACAAAATGGAAGATGACAGAAAGCTGAAAAAACAGATTATTTGTGAATATTTGCTTCAATTGCACTTTTTATTTTTCTTCAAACACTATCACATGCCTTTGTTGCTAAGAATAATATTCCTATGCAAATGTGTGTTCAGAGGGATGGCTGAGCTTTTTTAATATTTGTCATCATGGTTTGTTGTATTTCTAAGTGCAATAGCTTACATTTATAGACAAAAGTTATTAAAATAAAAGCACAGATGTCTGTGACATGTCTGTGTCCACATTACTGTGCTTGCTAAGAGCAGTAATGAGATTTCAAAGTGAATCCTCTGGCTACCCTTGAGCATTGATTCAGTTTGAAAGGGATATTCATTAACAAGTATTTGATTACTTTTGAAGTTAACCGCAACAGGATCTCTGGTCTCAAATGGGCCTCAGATGCACTTAAACTGCTGGGGCCGATTTAATTGCTTGAACCAATGATTCTCCTTTTGGACATCTTCATCTGAGGAGGATGGTGGGAACATTTATCCAGTGGAACTGAGTAAAACTAACCTGAAGGAAGTAAAAGCCATATTGCATATAAAATATTTCACATATTGTCAATGTAGGCACTTTATCTTTGGTGTTTAGATATATGAATCCTGTCCTATGGTACAAAATTGCCTTCTGTTGTGGATATAGCATTTTTCATGTACTTTTTATTATGTACTTCCCACCTATATGAGACAAAGCAGATAGAAGTGAAAACAATTAAATGTAATTGGTCATCAGATATCAAAACCATGTAACAATTACTGCAAATACTTAACATGCATAATTTGTGAAGAATTCCAAAGATTAATTTACCCATACTATGTATTTCAACTCACACTAGAATAGTTTTGAAAAATAATTTTGCAACATGTGGAGCAACCAGAATAATTTTGCAATACTTTATTAAATTAGGAAAAAAAAAGGTAAATGCTTGCTTTAGTTGCAGCAGTAAGCAGGGCAAAACTCTTTTATATAAAAAGTTCTACTGATGTCTTATAGGATGGAATTCCATGATCCTTTTCCATTACATTGCAAAGGAAAGAGTTTAGCTGATGCCACCAGCTTTAACCTAGCTGCTGTAGATAGACAAACCATAAAATATGGCTTTCCTATAGGTACTGATTAAGATTTATGAATTTTATGTCCTGAAAGAGCTAAAAGAAAAATTGTCAGTAGAATTCCATTACATCATATTTAATTTGTACTTCCAGATCTTATAAATTCCATTTAAATCTGTTTCTCTTTGCAAGCAGCCACATCTCTTTCATTCAGCACTTACCTTTGCTTAGCCAAGAATTTTCAGTGCAGACATTAATCTCCTCAGCTTTTGATGCTGAAGTGTCCCTAACATTATAATCAACTTTTTATTTAGGAGGAACAGGAGGCATGTCCCAATAGCATAGACAAAGATTCTTTTTTTTAGCAAGCCAGGAAGATTTGAGTCAAGAAAAAAGGCACAGAAGACCTCAGCACATCCGAACTGCACACATCTGATCAGTACATTTGTTTATTCCTCAAAATTTACTCTGTGGTCTAGACAAAATCCTAGACATAATCTTTGGAAAGAGGAATTAGGTATAAATAGTGCTTGCTAAACATGGGAGGCCAGAAGTTGGAGGTTTCTGACAACCCTGTTTAGAGAGATACTGGCTGGAACTCCGTTGCCAGAAAAGTTTTACGCAGCTTGGATAGTTAGAATGGAGAGGTGGTTCTTTTGTCTTGAGAAGCCTGTATGTTCCACAGCAGGCACAGAGACAGTGTATTCCAGCTACTTGGAATGAAAATAGAGAACTATGACATCTAGAAATTATAAATGTGTTGATCATCATAAAATTAATTCTAACTCGAATATAAACACACAGAAACAATGTAAGCAAGACCATTATGTAAATATTTTGTAGCACTGTGAGGGCATAACACTGTGAGCCAGACAATTCAGCAATTTACGTAAGTATGAGAATAATGGGACCAACAAAGGGGAAAAGAGAAGTTGCATGTAGGAGGCATCCAAGTAAGACAATGTTGCAGAAAACAATATAAGCACAAGGGTCTCCAGACTCACAGGTCTTCCAACCAAATACACAAGAATAACTGGAAAGATATCCTTCACCCCCAAAGCAGCATCAGGGAGCAGACATTTTCCCTCCTGAGGGTGGGAGGGGGAGCTGTAGCAGCAAATAGCATGAAATCAGCAGGCACAAGTGAGGAAAACTAGAAGAAACAAGATAAAACAATGCATGTGTGATTTATCCTGTCAACAGCTCTCAAGCGTGATCACCTCGTTCTCACCAAGGACCACCACAAACTGTAGCCAGCAGTGGCAGCAGTACATGGCATCAGGGATGTGGAGTTGCACATACACAGCTAATTCAGAATTTAGGTGCTGAAGACATGTTTTACACTTTGTGTTGAGACTTTGTTGAAGACAATGTAATAAATTTTATAACACTCTTGATCTTTAATGTGCAATAACTAAACACAAGCATGTTGTTAATGAATGAATTTAGTAGACATAATTTTTGAAGTCTAAAGGCGATCTGGCTTATCTGTTTTATAAGCATTTTGTCACAGTAATCAGGTTTGTTTCATTGTTTTTCATTGTGTGTGTATATATACACACATATTTTCAGTTGTAAAATAATACAGAATTCCTCTTGTTTTCTCACCTTTATACTCAGATGTAAAGAGACAGACATTTTTCATAACAGAAGAGGAAAACTGAATCTGAATCTTTAATCTCTTTTAATTTACAGGCGGGTGTTCACCTATATCATAACATCTAAATTCTTACCTCTGGTATTACTTGGCTTACATTTCCACTTTATTTCTTCTTGACATGATATAAATTGGTCATCTCTGGCAAACTGGCTTAATAAAGGGTTTAGCTCTTAAGCTTGCTGAATCTTTCGGCTTCCTAATATCAGAAGTCATGAAATCAGTGAAACGATTTGAGCAAACATAGCGACTTCTTTCTTTCTTATAGTTTAAAGAAACATAGACGAAAATTTTCTCTATCCTGATTCTGGAAAAAAATTAAATAAACAATTTAAGGACTTACTCAAATTATTTATGACATATAAATTAAAACACATTAGATGTTCATGTTCCTTGCACTTTCTTGGTTGAATAATGAGTTTTAATATCTACAGTCAGACAGTGATTCAAGAGACATCACTCTTATCTCAAAATATTAGGCTTAGTTTGCTGATTAAAAAGCTGATTCTGGGTCTTTCGTTCCTAAGTTGCTGCCCACACGTTCAGTATTTTTCTTAAGTCTCACTGTATGTTTCTTCCCTTTAAAAAACACCTTAAATATAAACCAGTTCTTAAACACAATAGAAGTCTTATCCTCTCCAAGCCACACACTGGAAATAATGATAGACAATATTTAAGTCTGAATCCTTAAGGCCATAAGAAAAAGTCAATCAATTATACCTAGTAATGAAACATCTTGATCAAGCTACACAAATCTTTGTTCCTTCTCTAGTAATTTTATTCATGTCCTGATCTGTAGTCAACTGTTTATATGGTAGTCATTAATAGCCTTAAATTTTGGATTCTTTATTGGTCCCTTAATTTTTTCATCCACCTCTCTGTCTTCCACAACTCAGCAATTTGTGACTTCTGTTAATTAGCATCCACTTGACCATGCTTATCTTGACGCAGTTCTGAAACACAAAACAAGAAAGAAAGCTGCTTTAAAGTTACATTCCAATTTTTTAATTTTTTTTTTTTTTTAATGAAAAGGCTGTTCTGACTGGGGTTAGGTTTCTGTTTCAGAAATTTCAAGAAAAAATAGGATAAGACAGCAAGGAAAAAAACCAAACCAGTTTACAGATTTGCACCATGCCATCCTATTGTAAAACAATAGCAGAAAAAAAGTGGAGAGACGATGACATCCAAGAGCAGATCAAGAAGAAGTGATTAAGGCTATCTAGGATAAATGAAGGAAGATCTACAATTACACTGGTATCAATCACCTAAATTCTAGTGCTGAACATTCTAATTCTTTGGTACAAGGATTAAAAGGGTACCAAATACATCAGTGTACAGAAAGTACTTTTCAGACATGTGTCAAATCAACAAATGGAACTTCGGTAATCATCTTTCACTCAGATTATGCTCTTATCAAGTTACACGTATTATTGTGTTATATATATCATGCTTCTAAAAAATAATTAAATAACGACAATTAAAACAAAAGAAAACTTTTTATCAATTGAGAAATAACTTTTCTAATGACAGATAAAACAATTCATTGGAAAAAAAATAAAAATATATCAATAATTCAATTTTTTTCCTTCTGTGCAGGCTTTTAAACATTAAACTTTAAGTGAAGGTGTTTTCACTTTTTTAACCAGTTTTACTCTCAAAAGTTACATATGGACCCTGTAGAAGCACATAAAATGTACCAAATTCAGCTACAAACAACTTTTCTGAAATTTAACTAAAGCTTTTAAAAAAGCCAAAGGATTGAAAATCACAAGCATAAAGCTTAATAACTTGACAAGCAATTCAGTTCTTTCATATACTCTGTCAGACATTTGCTTTTGAGCTAGAGATACCAGATTCTCTTCTTAGCATGTGGAGAAAAAGCATACCTCTAGAATGGATTTATTCTGTTTTCATCCCAAAATAAATGTCTAGGATGACACTTCTGCACAGAAGCCTTTTTCTTCTCAGAAGATTAAATAGAAAACCTAGAGTGATTTTCACAGTTTAAAGCATTTCTCTAAGCTCTCTAGGTTTTAGGTGCCTAGTCAGATGAGGAGAATCATCTCATGTGTCTCTGATTTTCAAAGTCCTGGAGTTGTAGTAGAAAACCGGGGGGAGTTTGATCAGCTGATTGATGTATAAAGATAGCAAAAGACTGCATAGAGAAATGGTAAAATGAACACGATTTTGAAATGTAATCCTTTGTTTCTCTGCATTGCTCTGTAACAAATCAAAGGGTTCATACTATATTGTCTTTTGTTCCATAAACTGATGATTTACAAGTAAAAAAATAGCTTAAAGAACAGAAGCTTGAATCAAGATAAAGAGCAAAAGAAATAATGATCCCTGTAGCAGAATAAAAGAAATGAAAACTATTTTATGGAAATTAAACAAATGCATCCGTAACAGGAAGTTAAAACATGTCAGGGACTAGTGGTAAATTACTGCAGAAACTGAGGATAACACAGGTACATATCACAGATTCTTCTTTTTAAAGAATCAGAAGTTGGTAGCAGTGGGGTAAAAAAATGAAACTAGCGAAGTAATACCATGGAATAAAGCAGAATTATCACGGCACCGGAATTGTTAGCTGCCTGCTCTCTCATCTTCTAAGGTGAAATAAAGAATTCTCTAAACAGTTTCACACCCTGTATCTCTGGTATTATTCCATTCAGCTGGAAAATAATATTTTAGAATGCAGTATAAAATGTAACTCAGGAAGAAAAATCACACTAATGTTTTCGTATTAAGTGAAAGAGGGAGTTATTTTATATTTCTTTTAAAATATAGATGCCAATTAAAAGTTTGTATAAAAGCTTATTTTTTTTTCATAGAGAATACATTTTAATGTCCTGTTGTCTACCTACCTGGCTAGGATATATTGCAAATTATTCAAAATCCTAAACATACACTCCTTGTCCATTTCTAAATGATTGTTAAGATTTTCAAATATATAGTGATATGAAAATGTTATGTTTAAAATTTAAATATGATTAAATTATTTTTTTTACAAAATATAAATCTTCTATCTGTATTTTGATAGAGTTAGAAGTTACATAAGGATACAAATTTGGATCATTTGTGTTATGGAGTCTTGGTCTCACACATGTAATTTCTTCATTTCAAGCAGAAGTTTCCATTTTGAGATGCACACTGAAGAGAAAAACAACAATAATTACAGTTCCAGCTCATAAGAATCCCAGGTCAATTTTTCTACTTAGCACCAATACTTAGTTGAAGAAAAGTGATATACCATTGCTTGACGTAGAATATGGATTTAGGTGTTGGAGTCTCACTCAGAGAATGCTCAGAAAATTTTCTTTTAATGTTCACATCTTACTTTCTTTTTCCTCTTCCCTTTTACAACCCCCCCATTCCCACCAATGGCAGGTTTTGGGAGAATTTGTACTTTGTACTTTTGTATTTTGATTATGCTGAAATTATTGTACGTTCAATCAATTTAAAGGATGAATTTAACATAATGCAGATACTAAATCTTTTTTCTACTGTTGATAAAATGCTTAATGTCCCTACTATGAGGTGAAAAATCCTGCAATTACTGAAACAGAAGAAGCAGGGGCAATGAATGATACATAGCAGAGATACCAGGCATGCAATTGATTTCATAGATGCTTACTCCCCTGACTCCAGCACCTTAAAAAGCAAATGCTTATAATACACGTATTTTCTTCATTTCACTGGCAATCAACCCAAAATGCTTCATATTTCTTACAAGAAAGAATTCTTTTCAAATATTATACAGAGAGGTTTTACACAGTATGAAAGTGTATTATTCTCTCAAGCTGAGCATGGCAAGAACAATTCTACTAAGCAGTTTAAAACTGATAATTAATAATAATGTTGAAGTCTGTGGGAATCCAAATCTGAAGAGGTCCATGATGGGATATTTGGATATTCCATTCCTGCTTGGAGAAGAAAATACAGTGTGTGGATTTCTAACTCACATTTTAAAAGCTATTGATCTCACATAATGCACCACAGAATATTTCTTGAGTAATTTTAAGGCAGAGCAGGGATAGTAAAGTCACAGCTATAGCTTAAAAATAGGATTTTATTTAAATAAATCAGAATCTCCAATGCACTTTATCACACTATTATACAGACATCACAAAAATCATTAGGTTGTGGAAAAGAGAAAATTCTATACCTGAAAAAACCAGACACACAAAAGAATAAAAGTTGAGAAACACAACAGAGACTGTGATTTCCTCTGAGTCAAAATTAGACTTTCTCATTGCAGTCACCTTATAGACCAGAGATATTAAGTGCTCCTTATATCATGGTCGTGAAAGTAATATTACCATTCAGTGCCTCTTGGAGAAGAAATATATCCGTATACATATTTAAACATAGATGATCTATTCACAGTATGTGATTGATTGTGAAATTAAATTGTGAAATTAAAAAGGATTTCAGTACATATTAATGGATAGTGTAAGGACCAAGACCTGCAAAAGTAGACAGACAAAGCACCGAGCTGTCATTTTAACTGAAAAATCAAAAATGCTGATTTTCAAAATCTTATTTAACTGCTGATTGATATTCAAGGTGATGGTGAGTTTCTTAAGTCTCTGTCTAGCGGGCAGTCTAAATCTTGTCTATGGGACCTGATTGAGTGATTTTAAAACAAACATGTTTGTAACGCATTACATATACAAATATACAAAACACATTATACAAAATTGAAGGAGGTGCTAATTTTACATCCTCTAGGCTGGATATAAGCATTCACTTTTTATGGATAATGTAGATTTTTGTTCTACTGAGTAAATAAAATTCGACATAAAATCTTAAGTTTAATTGAGTCTTTCCTGGTATCCTTAAGAATATCCCTTTTTAAAAGTTTATGTCTTTAAATGTTTTTCTAACTGGTAAAACACCAATACATGCCCTTTTCTGTATTTTGTTTTCTGTCATTATGTGAAGCAACCTCAGTGTTTATTTTTCTTATCAATTGTTCCCAGGAATCTTAATCCACATATGCACATAACTTCTTCCACCCAAATAAACAAACAAACAAACAACCAAAACTGTACAAATATTTTTCACAAAACCAACCCCAAAAAAGTATATATTTGCTTTAAGGAGAGATTCAGAACTGTGATGTTAACTTGCACACATAATTACCTCTTTCAGTTTTGACCTCCCTGACAAGATTTTGTATTTTGATTGACTCAGGTCTCTAAACTAATGTATATTGGCTGCAATTATTTTGATGTCATTGGAGAATTCTACCATCACCACCTGAGGATCTAATTACACAGCCTTGGGGACTACATTATAAAATGAGTCAGAGTCATGTCACTAATGTTTAAACTGTGTTTAAAATTCTCAGTGAGGCTTTTTAGAATAATCTCCATCTCATTGTTCTCATTAGTTGCAAGCAAAATTTCGACACACATCCACCACAGAGATGGAGATTTTGGCTCTTTAAAACTCTTAAATTGTTCAAGGACTCAAAAATATTAAAAAAGAGGTAAGAAAACTTGAAGTTGTGCCCTATTGTCTGTGTAGAAGTCTGTCCTCTTTTCAGAATAGTAAGAATTTTATTTGGGAAAAGTTCTTAAAAGATACTAGAAATGTCCCACCTAGAAGTAAAGTTAATATATTTTAACTTTAAACATGGAATAACATTGTGGAGAAAATAAGCTTCTCTATGACAGAGAAATAAACTTCTATATTGGTAATGACACACACAGAGATTCAAAAATATCTGTTAGTGAAGTTTTAACTTTTATGTCTCAATCATATGGCTCATGATAGCTCACCCTACATGTGATAACACACCCTACATTATTTGCTAGTGATATTGCTAATTTATGACATGATTTATTTTATTCTTTTTTTAAAACAACTTCAACCTTGCTACAAATGATTCCCCAAGTAATAAACAAAGGTTTCTAGGTAAAGTAGAGTGTACATCTCTGAATTAACATCAGACTCATGCAAGTGCATACTTTTTTTCCATAGAAATGTAAGCTATTCTAAAACATCATTATCTGAGGAAGGCAACAGAAACAAACACTTGGTACAAGCATGAAATTTGCTTCTAGTCTTACCATTTTTACTTGTAGTTTATGTAAACTCATTGATTTCAGCTAAATTACTCCATATTTACACATTGGTGGGAAACAGCAGATGTTTCCTAACTTTTACACATATCTGTGTTTACTTCAATATCTATCCAATTATATTTCAGGGAAGCAAAAACTGGAATTCAGGTCTCCCTAGTCAGTGGTCCCATGCATTATGCTACAGAGTCTCCTTTATCATTATCTCCACTGTAAGGCTACAGCCCTCAGTTTGAAACCTGCAGTGTTTTGTGATTCCTTATCCTGCTGTTGCCCAAGGATTCTTCTCTGAAGGGCCTGGTCACTGTATTTGGAAAATATGGTGCTCTTTTCTCAACCGTGGATGATAATGCCAGTGTTAAGGCCCCAAATATTCCTTTCAGAGATGTCATATTTCTGAACAATATTTTTGATTTGGGGACATCAGCTGCCTTGCACTGCCTTATTCTCAGATACCAAAGGAAACCAGAGTGTTGAGGATTATTTTAACTGTTTTTTCTAGCATAGTACATCATACTAAGCAGGCAAAATTTAAAAGTGGACTTCAGTAAAAGCAGTGTCCCAATCCTCTGTGATGTACAACCAAGTTTCCCTAAAGGAGAAGAGCATCCTTCCCATTGCAGAAGGAATTACAGCAACATTTTTCAAGGCTTCCTCTCTGCTGTGTGAATCTTCTTGAAGTTTATTGGGTTTTTTTCCCTCTGGTGTTAAAAAGAACATTAACTTGAACTAGCACTCTGGCACTAGCTGCTGTGCCTTTGTTTAAAGGGTGGGGTCTATTTAGGGTCTGATCAATAATACTCTTGGTGGAAAACCTAGGAAAGTCGGAGCATTCACCTCGAGCATGTGCCTGTTGTTGTGGGTATTCTTAACTGTGGGGAAGCATAGTGTAGGTTTGTGCTGGACAGCAGGCTGCCAGCACACAGGTAAGTTGGAGGGCTCAGGAAAGGCTGGAAATTGCCTCCTGTATGCAGCCTGGGTGAAGTCACCTTGGGTTAGGAGAAAGAGCCTTAGGCATAAAATCTGAACCTTGATACTTCTCAGGGTTCTAACAACTAAAACTGGTTCTATTTACAGGGATTCTATTCCCTCCAGTTGAGAAGAAACAAATATTCCCTTCCCAGACTCAGTCAAAAAAACCCATATTTTATTTAGTGAACAGTCTACGCAATCAATACAGAGATATTTAACCCATATTATCATAGTAGCAGGCATATAGACATTTGTCTGATTGCAAATGTCTTCCATGTTTATCATGCATGCCCAGTAAGGAAAAAAACCTTGCAATTCCTTCTTAAATGGATCCATCCTTTGATTACATTCCAGATAGAGCTTTTAATTTTTTAAAAAGAAAATTATTCCCCAAGTGGTCTATTGGTATGAGGTGCACAAAGTTTAAGACTTGCAATTTCAGTGGTATTAAATCCCACTGAGATAAACACAGCAGCCTGCTTTGGTTAAAAAGAAATGTAGAGTCATTTTTTTACTTTTTCTTAGTCTTCAGCATAAGTTATAACTCTACCTGATTGAAAATTCCTGTTAGAAAAGAGTTCTTATAAGAGTTTCATCCTGTGTGTGAAAGGTCAGAATCAGAGGTTAAATGTTCTACAGCCAGGCTCCAGGCTTGCTGTTACAGAACCCCAGAGGAATAAGAACATGTTCAAGTGAAGCAATAATGGGTAAAGATAAACAAAACAAAAAAGCTCTGGAGGAAAACCAAAACAAACCAAACCAAACCAACTAAACCTCTGTGTCCTCAGAGGAAGAACAGAAAGCAAAAATAAAAAAAAATAAAATAAAAAATAAAAATCAGAGAAAGCAAATCTTTACTCTAGAAGATTTAAATGTAAGAGCCTGTATCAAATAATGTGAATCATTTATATTAAAAAATCCAACAAAGCTACAAACTCTCTATGTAATCTAATAGTGTAATATATGATAATTATCCACAAATTAAATTAGAATTATAAAATTTAAAAAAAAATAAGGCATATTTCTGGTATATATACTCTGTTATATATATATTTTAGACACATAAACCATATGCATATAAATATATATACATATACTTAAACACATAATACTACTTCCCTTAGTGACAACTTAGCACTCAGGAAATATTGCTCTATATAACGGGTAAAGACTAAACAAATTAAAAATCTGACATTGAGAGATAATCTGCACATATATGAATTGAAGCATTGTGTACAGGATATTTTATTCTGAGACCTAATGATGAACTATTAAACTTCAGCCCAGAAGGAAGATCCAAATACCTGGCAACATTTTAAAAGGCAGAAAAATTAATAAATGACTAAGATGGACTGCTTGAAGTGACCTCCGTGTGTACTCAATTTTCTCAAAATTTTGATTCATTCTGTGTGGTTTTCATTAGAAAGATGGTTCAAACCATAGTGAATCTATTTATCTTTCTACATGAGCAATCAAATCTACTTAGAATTGCTTCTCTCTATCATGATCTTTATCTTCAAAGAATAAGAAACTGAAAAAATCTATCACAACTATTCCAAATAGATAATTTTCTTTCTGAAAAATTAGTTCATTTCTAAAACTGAAACCCCCCAAAACTGACAATTTAACACTCATGGAAACAATACAGATTGTCATTGAACTAAACTGTGATTCAGACTTTAATGTCATCACTGGGACATAGTGTGTTTTCTTCCTTGGAGTACATCACCTAATCAGGGAAGTGATATGTTGTTTTTGTATTTTCAATCCTAAAGAATTAATTCAATTAAATATTTAAAAGTCTCCTAACTCCAACCACCCAGTGGTAGTGTTGAGAATTCAGAAAATACAGGAAAATGTAAAATAATTCCTGGCATCTTAAACAGATGATGACACTGAAGTAGAATCTTCCCTGGGTTCTGTTTCTTTAATGGAAAAGACTGGAAAAGCCTTGTTTTCCCAGTTTGTCACTGTCAGCTGTCTTCCCCTCCTACTTATATAACTTCACAACTCACAGAGTCTCCAAAAAGGGCATCCTCTTCAAAATTCAAACTCCTTGGTTTGGATGTACAATCAGAAATCCTGTAGCCATCTCTGGAACAGTTTCAGATAAATAGAATACAAGTTATTTCAGGAGAAAGAGAGCAGATTAAAGTGAATATATATCTTTGAAATTGTTCATATATTACACATACACGTATGTATCAAATCAGCTACAGATACTCAAAATGTGGGAAAGTACTTTGATTTTTTTTAACTTGGTCCTTCAAGACTCCGAGCAGTCTTTATGATTCTGAAATACTTTCAAAACAGATAACAAAATATAAATGCACATAGATAAAGACAGTCTATCAAATTGTTTATTTCAGAAGAAAATTCTAAAAAAAACCAGTAATGACAAAGAAAAGTTTTTAGATGGAAATATTAATGTTTTATTTTTAAAATGGCTTTTTTTTGGTTCTTATGAGGAAATATTAACTAACCCACTTTATTAAATGGAGTGAGAAAGACAACCAAGAGAAAAGGGATCCCTTTTATTTTGCAAATAGAAGTACACAGCTCCCTCCATTTAATATAAATGGAGCTTGATGAATCAGTACACTTAGTGGCCTAAATTTATACGCTAAAATAGAATGAGATGGATCATATATTTTGTGAATCTTATGAAGAAAGTTTCTTTCTGCAGATTCCATCAAGATAGAAAAAACAAATTATTTGGTGAAATTATGGTAATGTGAAAAAAAAAATATCAACAAAACTGTTTTTTCTGTTTTTTGTGGTGGCTTTGTTTNGAGGGAGATACGAAAATACCATTATGAACTGAGGGACAGGGGGAGCTCGACCCCTCTCTGAGGCAAGCTACCCTCGACTCTACCCCAGGGGGGTTTTATTCTCTAGGTCTCCACCAATTCCTCAGGGGGGAAGAAACTCTCTGGGCTTGAACCACTGCTACAATACTGTTTTAAATATATGTAATTATGGGTGTAAAAAGCTTTTATATAGCCCAGAGAACTCTCAAAATGAAATGCATTTTACTGCAGAGCCAAGGCTATTATCCCCTTATCTGTTCATTAGCAGTGACAAAATTTAGGAAACCACTTGCAAGGAATTTTTTTTTTTTGTTTTTATCATTAATCATACCTGAAACTTAAATGAAAGCAAAAAGTGACAACAGTAAACTACTTTGAAAAGTTTTGGAACTAGAAAAGTGGGCAGTGAATTTTATAGTCTGGCCTTTTTCAATTATTTTTTCTACAAGAAACAACATATCAATTTATACCTCGAAGAAGGAAAAATGCTTTCTAAGAGTTCTGAAAGAATGTGAATTTTAATAATTTATTACATAGAATTAGTTCTATGAACTCTCACAATGAGAAAATTGTGGTTCAGTCTGTTTTTATGCACAAGTTAAATATGGTTTTCACTTGAAATCATCTCATTTTGGGATAAATTCACTGTTACTTGAAGTAATACTCTAATGCAGTCTTCTGAGAAGAGTACAAAGGAGAGACTTGTAAAATGGTGCCTAAAAGCCCCCACATAACAGTTTCTGCAAAATGTACTGCTGTGCTCATGCCAGAAAGGCATTTTATCTTAATTTTCTATCCATTCACAAAATTAGTTATTAGTTCAAGTAATTTAAAAGACATCAAAATATAATCTAGTTCTTCTTTTATTCTATACTTAGTACTACTACTATTGTGTGATAGTGTTGAACAATCTCAGTTCTCATCATTCCTGACAGGAAACAAGACATTTTAGTGTTAGAGAAGGTATTCGCAGTTGTAGGACCTGAAGAAATGGAGTACATTTTTTAATGTAAGATGGAGCACTACACTGGAGTTTTATAATATAGCTGTAGTGGTTAAAGAAGAAAGGCAGTAATGAAATATTAATATAGATCTATTTTAGAAAAGGTCTAGAAGATCCATGTGACATCTGATGAAAATCCAGGTCAGTGGGTTGAACATCACCTGTGTGAAGCTGGATATCCATTCCTATCCATGATTTGAGTAATTTAGGTCCCTTTTCCCCATCAGTCAGTTACTTGAGTAAATTCTCATCAGTTCAGCTTCAAGAGCAAACAGAAAATGACAGTATCACTTCAGAAAAAACCAAAAATCATTACCGTTTCAATAGATATTTAGATTTTTGATTTTTGCTTTCAGCTGTGTTGAGAAAACATTTTTCTCAAAAACGATAAGCTAGAAAAATTGAGGCAGAAAGTGCAACATATTATTAATGTTTTATATAAAATAGTCTGAATATCTTGAGTTTGATAAGTAGAGCAAAGTCTGCACTTATCCATAATATAATGGAATCATACTTGTATTCTAGAATAATTGGTGTGTTGGGAGCTGCTGTAAAACCACATTTATTCAGGGATAAAAAGAACTACCATTCTTAGAGATAAGGAATATTAATTGGCCTGGCAAGGTTTGAAGAGCAAAAAGGATAACAGCACAGAACACAGAGGCAATAAATAATCCTTCTACGCAGGTTCATCACTAAAACAAATCAACAAACAGTTAGAGATGCTATACTGGGAAATGTGGACTTATAGCTGCCACTTAAACCTTAATGAGTCAGTATCCTCAAAGTTACTCCAATATAATTACATATTTTTACGGTGAAGTGACAAAGTATGACTTCTCTCTCCATTTTATCATGTGCTTGAATTTAGCAAGCTACTGAGCTGCAGGTACAACTATATGAATTTCTGTGTGTAATCACTGTGTAATCACAGACCAAGCCAGACTAATACAATAAGCTTGTCTTTTCAGCTTGTATTGCTGTTTATACCTTGTACAGAAATGGGCAAAATAGCCTCCAACAAGTCAGTACGTTAGGTACATTTACACGTTCTATCATCTTGCTCAGCTACTGAATAACTACATAGGTCTCCCAATTGAAGGCATTGAGAATTAAAAAAAAAATTGCATATTTAATTTCTATAGCTTCTCACATTTAACCTAAGTTAACACTAAATTGTGCATCTAGATAATTTGTTCTGATTATTTGACATGGACCAACACCATTCAAGAACCAGACACAAGTTCCATCTCTGAAAGACCCTGACATGCCAGTTGCAAGAAACCAGAAGTGTATGTAAGGAGAGGAACCAGTTTTAAAGCACAGAAGTGATACTTTGGGTTTTCAGTTTACCAGCAACAATCATGCAGACTTGCAAAGCTGCTCTTCCATGTAGTGCTCAAAGGTAGAAAAGTGCACCTGGTATGCAATGAGACATCCTGTCCTGTGAAAAAGAAAATTTTTTCTTTTTTTTCAAAACAATACAACAAAGCCAAGGGAGAATGGGGGGGTATGTTCACAACTTTCAGTGAACAAGTGATAATACTCATGTTGTTAGTATTAATTTTGTCCTTTGTTTCAGTGCGGCATTTCAGTTAATTTCTTAATGCATCCAAGAGAGTAAGATAGTTAATAGAGTACAAATCATAAAAGATCAGAAAGAAGCTGGGAGAAATAATACAGAAATAATTCTCAGTCACCAGCTGTGGAGGCAAACTATAAGCGATGCAAGGTAGGAGAGAAAAGCATGTTCCTCTTTTTTCAGTGGCAGTGTAGTCAAAACTGAAACAACCTACCTGCTGTTTGTATTTTTCTTCTAATCAGCAAAAGGACCCTCTAGCATCTGTGCAAAAATGCCAGGTGCTGCACACATGCTTTTTCTTCTCCCTAATTAATTTTGTTGACTAGCCTCTGTTTTGCCATTGACTGTTCTCAGGAATTCTGAGACCCTTAGACCAGTCACCTATGCAATCATATCTATCTCCATTATCATCTTCTCCCCTATATTCTCCTCCTGAGTCCACATTTCTCTGTTATCTTCCATTTACCTACTGCTTTAACCCTAGAGTTCTGTCATTCCATTTTATTATTTTACATTTTATAATTCAGTGAAGTCTCTAGCCACTCCCACAACTGCAAGCATAGTTATTTTCTGAAGTGAAATTCAAGACATTCCAATTAAAAGCAGCTTATTTCGAATTAATCTTTTACTAAATATTTTACCAAGTTCTCTCAGTTATATGTACAACACCAAATATCCCTTCCTTGACTTGTGAGTCTTTATGTGCCATTGCAATGATGCAAAGAAGATGGTTTGGGCTTATTTTTTGTTTCTTTTTTTCCTTTGTTTTGTTTTGTTGTTTTGGTTTTTTAAAAAAACTTATTTTAAAATGAATGGAGGGTTTTCAAGACCTTGCTTTTAAAAAATGTCTGACTTTCCATATATATTTAAAGCTCCCAGTGATTATCAATGTATCTCAATGCCTTCCTAGTATATCTGAGTATTGATTACATCCTTTTTTAAAATTTCTTTACTTAACAGAAAGTGAACTCAGTAGCTAACTAAATGCATTGCTTTTGGAGCTATATGAAGCCTTCTATATTTTTTAAATAATATTTAAAAAATCCTCTGTTTTTTTCATGGTTGTAATAATATATTATACACAAATTACTTGAAAACATGGGATAAATCAGTCATAAAATATACACAGTTTATTCTGTGTTTAATGTCATTATTATGAAATCAAGTCCTCCTAAAATAGCCAAAGGAAGAAATTATTTCATATAAAAACTTGATTGTGAACATACATTAAAGCAATCCCAACTCAGACATAAAACAGAGATGTTTATACATATAGGACAAATGACATTAAAAAAATATTATTATTGCCACAGAGAAGAAAAAACATTAATTAATTTTTTAAAAGAGCTGTATAATGAGGTATGTATTATATAGTTGCCTTCTGCAATAAAAGACCATAGGAAATTGTCTATTAGGCACTTAAAATATTTAGTAATAAACACATCAGCAAACAAACGTAACAAAATTTTACATGTGCTCAACTAAGACTCTTTTTAACAAAAGAAAGGCAGAATTCCTGTATTTCAAAGAATGAAAAGGGGGAAAATACAAGAATTAGGATTTATTCTTATGATTGGTAAATGATGAATTGTTACTAACATTTAATTGAATGTTTACATTCAAGCATAGGTGATGTCTGAAAGAATTATCATACTTGATATTAAAGAAGTGGGGAAATAGAGCTTGAATCTTCAATATTGCAGTATATTATTCCAAACAGTGATTAAAAAAAAAAAATTCCATACTAAGTAACGTGCTAAATATTTCCTAGAGGCTAAACCTTTGTAAATGTTAACTGAGGTAGTATTGGAAATAAAACCCAAATATTGGATTGCCTTTTATACAGAATCCATAGACTGTTTTCCAAAAAGCCTGTGCCCTGCAAGTTAGTTAAATATCAAAAGGTTGAATTCAGAATCCCAGGACTCTGAATAAGATAGAAAAAATGTCATTTTTTTCCCAGTCTTCCAACTTATCTTCCATTTGGCAAAAGTATACATACCTTTTATAATAGATGGGGCTTTTTTTCTTAGTAGAAGCATCTTGTCACTGGCTGCCGGGCTTCTGTTTTTGCATGCTATGTTAGGACATAGAAGAATAGGTACTTTTTTTCCATATGCAGAGGTACTTACAAAAGTGTATCTTGCATGCCTGACTTCTTTTTCAGTGACCCAACACTGATTTCATCAGACCTGTGTTTGTTCTTCTCTATGCTATATGTGGTAGAAGAGATTGTAATATTTTTGCTACTCTTATAATTGGACCCATAACATGAGATGCAATATTGACTTACCAGTAACATGTCAAAGGCATGTTAATAGGTAGAGACACGACCCTTTTATTTTGCAGGGGATATTTTAGGAGGCATGGATGCAAGTCATTCTCTCCCAAGAACAAAAAAATCCTCTCCCTTTTCTTCCCCATGCCTTTCATTTGAATGCTAGTTGATAAGACCCATGGTAGAAAAGCTGGTAAGTCTTTATGACCACACATTGATGATTCATATTTATTCATTATCTCTTAAATTACTACTTACTCTACATTCTTAAAGTGACCAAAATTTTCTTGCTTCTAACAATGGATGGAGCAGTGGTGGATGGAAACTGGACACTCACAGAGTCATAGAATGAATGACAGAACACTCCAGATGGGGCAAACAGATAGAAACTCAAAGAATTTATTTAAAAAAAATCTTGAGCTATGTAGAAAAGAGTGCCATTCATGCTCCTCAGAAACCATGGAAACCTACAGAATAGCATTCAAAGGCTTCAACAACCTCGATTACACTCTGTGTCAAACAGAGTCCAAAAAAAAAAAAAAAAAAAAAAAAAAAAAAAAAAAAAAAAAAATTATCATCACAATGAACTCACTCCTTCCCAAAGACATGTTCATGCAGAATTAATCCAGGTGATGTCTGCAAAGAGCATACTTATTTTGTCCAGATGATCAAACCCAACTGGAAGAATATAATTATTCCATTTTTTTCCAGTAAGATAAGCATTACATATTAAATCAACCACAGTGTAATACCTTCATTTCAGAAGTTCATGATAGCTTTTCAGAGTTTGAAATTATTTTGTTATGATAAATTTATTTAAATACTTCTAGAGTTGATGTATTCTTTAAGTTCTGAATAAATATGCAGGGGCAAATTGTGAAAGCTTTACACACGTTGAGCAGCAATTAACTCAAATAATTAGTTATTTTTTTCTAGTGATGTAATCTTAAAAACAAATATTATTGAGTATGATTAAGGTATTGAACTCTGCTGGAAGTAACTACCAGCTTGTACTCTTATTTTCTGTTAGGTTTAATATTTGCAGCATTCTATATTTTTCCAGTACTAGCGGAAATGTTACTGACACAGAATGGTAGATGATTGAAATTATTTATTTGCACATCTTTTGCACTTACTTGCTTTACGTCTTAGAATCCATATTGGTTTGTCAGGAGAAAATAGATTCTTCAGACTGTATTTATTTAAAGAAAAATCATATGGTACCTAATACCCACCCAAAAAGTGAGAGCAACAGGAGAGTTCTTTAATTAAAGTCTAGACTAGAGCTATATGTAATTCTGGTTATAGAAAAAGTCCTTTATCTAAAGAAATCATGGGTTTCAGAGAACAATGATAAATATTCTATTTTTGATAATATAAATTGATCCATGGGATACAAATTCTTTTTCTAGTGATTGCTTTATCACTTTGAAAACATGATTTCAAAAAATGTTCAGAACTGTTTTCTGTATACAGCAGAGAAAAATTATTTATTCATTTGTTTTAAAGAGAAACTTATGTTTGAAGTCTATACAATCAATCTAGTTTCAAGAGAAACACAACCCTGTAAAAAAACAGCATATAAACGAAAGGGATATTTTCAATTTGTTTTCAAATGCCATCTCCTTCCTTTGTTAGGTATGATGTCTATCTGAATATATGTTCCCCCCTATTTTCTCCCTTAATAGGAGAAATTAAAATTGAAAAATCATCAATATACTTAAGACTAAATTTTCAATGAGTATTCGCCTTTCACAAAGTATTTTTTGTAGATTAATTCAGTTAGAATCATGGAACCATATAATCATTAAGGCAGGAAAAGACCTTTAAGATCAAGTTCAACAGTTGTTACAATTGTCTGCCCTTCTTATTCAAAGAACAGCGTACATAGGCAGTGTGTTTATCAAGCACAGTGAAAACAGACAGGATAATGTTTTACACATAGCTCCTAGTGTCTACTCCTCTTCCTTCCATGTTCACTCTTCCACTGCCTCTCTGGGTCTTAAGGTCAAAGCAATTACTTTGATGTGTATGTGGGGAATCATCAGCATCTCTCTTTGCTTGGAAGAAACATGTTGATGACAGCTACTTCCTTTTCTACCTTCTAGGATTCCCCTTGCTTCGTTTTTATGGTTTGATAAAATTTAAACTTTGTTCTTGGTCTGCAAGCCACGTGCAAATTTGCACTACAATGTGGTGCATTTTATGTATGCCAGAGCCTTGTCTGTTTTTCTCTCATGGCAAAAACTAGTTCAGATCCTGGTCTGCATTTCTTTAACTTATCATGAGTGTGTTTCTTACAGCTGTGTGATTTCCAGTGTTAGCCTTGTCCCTGTTTCCTAGCATCCTGTGCCTGCGTTCCTTCCTCCACATCCTGTGTCCCTAGTTCCTGGGGCTTCTGCTTTGAGTCCAGGACTGCATTTCTCTGCACAGCATCAATACCTCAGTCAGAAGTAGCTTGCTAGAAAAAGAGAAAATGCTTACTGCTACTATTTGTACAAAAACTGTAAGCCTAACTTGTAGAAATAAGCAAAGGTAAAATAACTCTGACCATTAGAAAGAAAAAAATGTATAATTTGTTTTAGAAAAAGAAGAAACTAGAAAAAATGTCACAGCTAAAGTAAGTAAAAGTAAAGCTGCAAGCATTCATCACAGATTCAGACAAGAAAAGTGTGAAAAGCCTCTGTTCTGAGGGAGGACCTGCAAACTCAGTGGCCTGTTTCTAGAAATGACAATAAAGTATCACTGGGCTGGAAGGTTACAGTATCTTCCAATTTGATTCTGATTAGCAGATAATGTATCTAGTGTCCCTCTATGGGCTTGTGATTAGGGGACTTTTCAGCTTCCATTTCCTGCACTATCAAATTATTAAAAATAATTTCATATTTAAAGTAACTGAAATAGATCCTGTATATCAGCATTCTTTTATCTTAGCCATAGTTGTATAAAGTACAGTGAGTTATTCTAGCAACACAGAATACAAAAACTTCTGTTTGGCTGCAGGGAATTAAGAATCTTCTTACCTCTGTCATCCCAGACAGCATTTTTTATTTGTCTTCAGTGACGGCAGGTGGTTCATGTCCCTTTCCCAGAGGTAAAACAAATTACTTCATCCATATCCTCTAAGAGATCTTTAAGCAGTCATCCACTGAGTAAACGTAGAACACATTACTTTTTTCTTTTTTTTTTTTTTTAACTTCTACCAGCTTTGACCAAGAATGTTGGAGTACCTGATTATGCATAACAATGATAAATATACATGTTAGTATATTGCTGCCACGCTATTTTAGATATATATCAGTACCTGAACTTTTAATGTACTTATGCTCTGGTTGCCATTTTTTTTACCTACGACAAGGTTCTGTAAAGTAGAAGTTAAGCAAATACCCTTTAGTATTTTGCTTTAAAATATCAGAGCCATAATTGTTTCTGAATACATAATTATTCATTATGAAACAAGATACATATCCTGCATTCTGAAAAGCACAAAAGAAACTTTTATTTTTAAGAAATATGTTCTTTATTCATAGAGCTAAGCTAGGAAAATTATTAGACACTGTTATCACACAGTAGGAGGTGTAGGATACTTGGCATTAATACTAAGTACTAAATATTCATACAGATCCACTTTTTTCTCATACCTGAAATGCTGTGGACAGAAGTTTTCTCCCAGAAGACCTCATATTTCTCCCATGAGAATAGAAACAGCTTCTCTTTTTAAAATTGTTTTTCCTTGTCTTCCCCCCCCCAGGAAAAAATTCCTGAACCACAGGTAGATAATTGGATATAGGTGTCTTAATAGCAGAAAGAATCTTCACTGGACAAAAATGAATGACAAAAGGAGTTAGAGCCAGTTAACCTGAAATAAACTTATCATGATGTTTAAGATATCCTTGGATATCCCTCCCTTTCTTCTCTACACAAGAATCACTCCATTTCACCTGATAATTTTAAGAAGGAGAACTGATATGGCAGGTCACATTAACTAGTGTAATGACTGCATATTTATTTTGCAGTTACAGGTGTAAGCCACCTTTAATAACAATGCTTTGAAGCCAACAATAATGCTATGGAATTCTATATATTCCATAACATATAAACTTATATGTGATTATAAGCTTTTTCCTCAGAATGACTGATGGATTTGGCTAGTTGTGATCAAATTATGAAAAATCCAAGCAATAGAAGAGCTATTAGATTTCCATGAAACTTAAAGGAAAATATTTAGCTCCAGAAATAAAACCTTCTGTTTCTTCCTTAATGTCAGATAAGGCTCACAGTAAAGAAATTATATAGATAAAAAGAGAATGTCAGAAAAAATAGAAATGCAGGTATTGGACTAAAAGATCAAGGACACTTCAAAAGGAAAAAAAAAACCCACCTTCATATAGAAGCAGACCTATTAGAGAAATGTAACAGGGACATTAAACACTAAGAAGTACCAAGAACCAGACTGCAGTTAAAAATTGTAATAATATTTTATGTAACTTTTAAACAAAATAATGGTAAGTTGCTAGAAAATTACAACAAAGTTACACCTGTTGCTATTCTCGGCTGGTAAAAGAGATTATTGATAAGGAGTTTTTTACAAACATATTCATACACTAGTTTAAAAAGTCTGAAATAAACCTAATCCCAAAATATTTGCAGCTTCTGTCTTTTAGCTATACCTGTTCTTACAAGAAACACCACAACCAGAACATATCTCATGTTCAGAACTGGACCATACAGGTGTGGTAGTGTGTTAATAATTTAGATGCTCTAAGTAATTGTAATGTAATTTGTTTGTTTATCTTGTACCCCTTTGCTTGGAGCCTATAAGCTTCTAAGTTTATAAACATAGAGATAGGTATGGTACCTGCCTAATTAAAAAAAANTTAAGTAAAAAAAAAAAAAAAAAAAAAAAAAAAAAAAGCAGAAAAGGACTTAATAGAGGAAAGCAAACATATATATAATGTTTGATTATGTGGAAAAAAAAAAGATAAATTCTTAGATTTACTGAAGTTACACGCTTGCCACCAAGTGCATTAGTGCTTCAGTTTGTTTTCCTGTGGTTGAGTCATTTCCAGAATGAGAGCTACTGACAGTAGAAGCCAAGGAGTTTATTTTCTCAGTAAAATGTAGAAGCCGTTTCCCACAAAGTACTTGGTATCTGTTATCTGTATTATTAGTGCATTGTGTGCTGTCTCTACAGCTGTAAGTACAGAACACAAGGCAAAATTTATACAGAGACCAAAGAGAGACAGAATCAGCTTTATGGTTTAAGGTTTTATGTTGTAATACACGAAGCAATTACCTATGAGAACCATGAACACTGCTAGTATAATTCACTTCAAGAAAACTGTGCCTTTCAGAAAAAAAATCTGAGAAGGTATCAGCTTGAAGAGCTGAAGCACAGATGAATAATCTGATCCCTTTATAACTGGAATTGTTTAGTGAACAGAGACCAGAGTGCCATTTCTTCAAGTGACATTCTAAGCACATATTCTTCTAAAATGAATGCTTCTATGTTTAAAAAGATGACTATTTTAAGTAAGAGTAGGTAATTAAAAAAGAAAATCTAAATACCTAGTTTAACCCCAGCAATAGTTTCAAATATAAATTATCAAACCAATTGTTGATGCCTCTTCATGAAATAACATTTGAAGACAGTAATGAAATATTTTTCAGTGCAGTAATCTCAACACATAAGCTAATAGCTACTCAGCCTCATTTATCTACATAGAAACTGAATTATTCCTTAGTTAAAAAGGGACAGGACTAATATTATCCTTTAATCGTATCACCAGATCCTGTTACATTGTACCCAGTGTGACATCACATGGTAAAGAGCGTAGCTTCAGCCAGCAATGTCTTCTATGGTGCCTGGCAGCTTGTAAATCTAGCAGCATTCTGTCCTTGATGATGTAGGTCTTTTTGCAATATGGTCTTTCCAACAAAATACTCAGTACTTTCAACATGTACAATTTTCTATAAATCTGCTTTGATTAGGTGATGAAGGCAGAGTTCAGATAATGTATCTTGTCTGCTGAAGGCTGCAGATTCACTTCTAATAAAATTCTGCTGATAAGAATAAAACAGCCTCTTACTCAGGACGGCTTAATTAGAAATTAGGCTGTTTGGAACAGCACCTTAGTTTTCCCTAAAAGAAAAATGTTTCTCAGAACAAGATGTGTAGATTTTAGCCTTTAGTTCTATGGCCAGTTTAGAGACCCATAAAATGAGAATCACCTTGGAAGAAAAATCAATTTTATTTTAATTAATGTTGGGGGAAAATGGGTTTTAAGTAGCTGAAGAAAGATAAGAATATTTGCTGTCTTCATCCTTAGGTAATCAGAAAAGCTTATGGACTAAATTTGATGGAAAATGGACATTTCTGCAAAAGGTAAAGCAGGACTACATTTCTGGAATCACTATTAAGGAGGCACTTATCCCAATCTTCTCAGTTGTAAGTGAATAGGGATAACCAAAACAGTTTAATTCTGCATTTCCTTTCTTGCAGGAGTGTCATTTTCTTCTTCTTACCCAGATGTTTCTTTTGCATTGCATTCCCTGCCACTGTACCAAGATTCTTTTTCTGCACTTGTTTCTTACATTGGCTCACAGAATTATGCTGTTTCTTTCATAAGGAACCACACCTATCTTGAGTGTGGAGGACAGGCTTCAGAAAACCTTTAGAGCAGAATCTTAAAAACAAATTTAGAAAACCTTTAGGGCAGGATCTTAAATTTAGAAAAAATGTCCTGATGAAAGTAATTTAAGCATGCTGGGAATTTGACTCTATCAATTATGACTAAGCATTTTAATAACATTTCACACTGCTTGTGATTGCACACATAAGATGAAGGATGAGCTGGCTGTTGAGAGCAGGTAAATAAACTGGAAATGTAAATCAGTCAGGTAATTAAAATGCTAACTTACAGAAACACTACACGACTGTAGAAGCTCTTCTGCTGTTAGACAACATTTGTGAAAAGGTCAGTTTTCCACTTTCTGAAGCACTTAAAGTGCTTTTATTTTGATAATGATTGTACATGTCAGCCATAATACTCTTCCATGCTTTTCTGTCCCTAATTGGTACAGAAAACACTTGGTGATTTATTCACCTTCTTGAACAGTATCTAGTGTCATTGGTACACGGACATAAAAGATACTTGAACTGAGCTGGGAGTTAAAACAAGACTCAAGGAAAACCTGTGTTTTCTGGACTGGCAGATGGATGCCATATAAAATTTGGTAGGGCACATCAAGTAGCACTGGCCATCAGAATGCTGCTGATAAATACCTTGGTTAAACCAATAATGACTTAGTTCAGAAATAATTCAAAATATGAATTATTAGCATTGGTTGTCCCTTGTCCATCTTCTTTTAGGCAGATTTGAAGAGCTAAACTCATATTTTTTATAACAAAAATTATATATTTTTTCCTCAAACAATTTTCTTGATGTGGGTGAAAAGAGTGTTTGGTTGAAACTTTGCTTATATTTCCAATTATATTTCTTTCTCATATTACCTAGCCTCAAATAATAAATAATTCTGTTTGCTTCTGTTGCCTAGTCATTCAAAATGAGCATTCTGTGCTTCAACACTGTCTCACTGACAATTTAGAAAGCTTATTTTATATTATCTTTATCTGTATCACTGAAGTTTGGAGCCAAGTTTGACTAAAAACCTTTAGGTAACAAAGGCTCATTGAACTTTTACTGAGAAATTTGAGTAATATTTTCTTCATAGTTGTACATTATTAGTTTTATGAATGTTCTCTGGCTTTTATTTGCTTCCTAACTCCTCATATGACATTTTCTTATCCTGGAATATTTACCTTTGAGATCTCAGATTCAGCTTTTGTCTTATGTAGAAATCAGACCTGAAGAAGTGATGGATGGTATATTTGTAATTGCATTTAAATTGTTATCACTCTTCCTTTTAAGTTCCCCCAAAATCTATAGGTTTTGATTGGAAAAAGAATTCCTTTTCTTTTTCATACATTAAAATTATTGTCTATTGCACTATTTTATGTCAATATGGGAATCGATTCTTTCCATTCGTCAGAAACTTTCTTTTCCCAAGTAAATAAGTTCTTCTCATTTAATTCCTGTTTCTCTACTACTTGTTTTTATTCTACTTAAACAGAGAGATCACTAGCATGCCTCAGCCTTTCTGCTGGTTTGTAGTTCACAATTTTCTCTTGTGAATATCTACATCAGGACAGTACTCCTGGGAGGGATTTTGTTCATCACAAACATTCATAATCAAGCTATACAAGATATGGATAATCAAGGAAATATATTTCTATGCATAGCCATAAATAAAATCCCTTTTCTAGTTGCTGGATTTTCTCTTTGTTGGCTGACACATCCAGATGATAATACGCCTTCCTAGGAGAACTCCAGCATTCACACAGGTGTGGAGCTGATACCCCTCATCAGGAACAGTGTCTTGAGAAGAGGAAAGGCACAGATTAAGCACACCAACTCTGACTATTATTTACTCACACAGATACTCTACTGATTTTCAAGTTAATGTAAAACTTATTTTTGGTGTCATCTTAGATAACCAAATGCTCTGTCATAATAATTTCTACCCACTTAGGAAGTGGTGTAAATGCAGCATTGTGAATTAGAGAGTGCAGGAAAATACACTAGATATCACACCTTTTCCCTTGAATGCTCTGTGCTACTTATTAGGAAACTCTTGAGTGCTCTTTCCATGGTTGGTCTTGTTGTCATCGGGAGATTTTGCACTGCTGTTCCAAATTACAGTCCAGTTGAAAATTGTGGCCAGTAAATCTGAATCACTATTGGAATAAGTATAAGAACTAAAAGCTAACTTTGGAAAATTTGGAGAACATATTTATTGTGTCAAAATTCCTTCTGGCTCACATGCTCTGACTTCTGCAATCTCTTTCCAATACTTTTCATGAACAAGCTCTGTTGCTTCTTTCTAACTGTTTTATGTCTTTCATTTCAAGTTGCGTTAGGTAATTTTGCCTAACATTAACACTAATTGGAATGCTCTAGGCAATCGAGATTTTAAAAAGACACATTTGTATTGACTGCAAAGGACAGAAAAACTAACAACCCACATTATCATGTTTGTTTTCCTTCTAACTGAACTGATGAGGTAGTAATGCAGGCTAAATGTCTTTCTCTATAAAAGTTTTATTCTGAGTGTGAGTTCATTCTTCAGTAAGGCTGTCAAAGGTGTTAGCAAATACTGTATTTTAGCTCCACACTTAAAATATCGTAGTAATATTTTAATATTTAAAAATCTATATACTCTATAGCTAAACATACTCAACTTTCAGGAATCTAGGGCAAAAAAAAAATCTATTGGTAGAGTGGCAATTTGCCCCATTCACACCATAACCATGAAACAGGGAAGGCTGTTCCAACCTGACACATGCTAATTCTTGTAATTACAGAGGTTTGGAAGACAGTTAATCCATCCCACAACATATTATTTTCAAAGGCTCCTATTTCATCTGGCCTAGTTGCCATTTAAGATTTACTGGGGTATTCAGGGATCTAGTCAGGCATACACTTTTGTCTCCTGTCTACAGCTGCATTAGAATGAAATAGGGTGATGTTCGACTGCATAATTTCTCTGTGATTTTTCTTTTATCTTTGGAAAAAAAAAGAAAAAGAAAAAAATAAGAAAATAAAGATAAAAAGAGGGACATTTGTAGGTAAGGCACTTGCTGAGAACTTATTCTTTTGTCCTATGGTACATCTTTATATTTAATATCTCAGAACCTACATTTTTCTTAGGTTTGGGGTTTGTTTTTGCTTTTACTTTCTGATACAGGAAAATAAAAAGAAAGACAGGATTTATTTTAAGTCTTTATTTTAAGTCTTTATTTTAAGTCTTTATTTTAAGTCTGACTTGAATTAAGAAGATGACCAGTTTGTGGCTCTTAGCTTTTTTTTTCTAAATTTTTGAAAGCTCAAAGGAAAACACTTGTTCTGCTCAGTTTGGCAGTCTACATTTGAATAAATTGTGCATAAATTAGGATTTGCATTGTTTAAAATGTAGGTTTCATCTGTGCAGGTTGTGAATCTGCTCAGCTCTTTTTTGCCATTGCAGGAGGGCACGATCAGTCCTCAAGCACATCTGACAAAGTTCTTTCCTAGGCAAACTGACAACTAGTGGAAGCTGTTCGTGGCCATGGCAGGGTAAGTTGGAACTAAATTATGTTTAAGGTCTCCTACAACTCAAACCATTCTATGCGTCTGTGATCTCAAATAGCACAAGCCCATCTTTAGGCAAGTAATTGAGGTGCTGATTTCCATGTGTAATTGGATCTTCAGCACCAAACTCAGCCGCCTCCCTGTCTACAGACACATACCTGATCTTGATATTATTTCTAACCTGTGACTTTCATCACGAAACATACTTTTTTGGGTGCCTCACACTTTTATTGAATCTTTGCTGGATGTAACTACACTATGCATGTCACTCAATGGAAACAAATGGAATAATGTCTGAGAGGAAATACTGCAAAAATTGAGCAATTGCTATCTTGAAAAAAAAAGAAAACCTGGTTCAACCCCTCTTGTAGTGGTTTTAGCCCAGCTGGCAACTAAACTCCATGCAGCCACTTGCTCACTCCTCCACCCATGGGAGGAGAATCTGACGACTGAAAGGGAGAAAACTCATGGGCTGAGACAAAGATAAAAGCCATGCATGCAAATAAAGCAAAACAATTAATTAATTTACCACTTCCCATTGACAGGCAGGTATTCAGCCATTCTCAGGAAAGCAGAGGTCCATCATGCACAACAGTTACTTGGGGAGACAAACTCCAAATGGTCCCCCTTCTTTCTTCATCTCCCAGTTTTATATACTGAGCATGATGTATTTTGATATGGAATGTCCCTCTGGTCAGTTGGGGTGACCTGTTCTGACTGTGTTTCCTCCCAACATTGCACTCACCCCCAGTCTCCTCGCCAGCACAGCAGTACAAAAGGCAGAAAAGGCCTTGGCTCTGTGCAAGCCCTGCCCAGGAATAACAAAGACATCTCTGTATTATCAACACTGTTCCAGAACAAATCCAAAACACGGCCCCATGTGAACCACTGTGAAGAAAATGAACTCTACCCTAGCCAAACCCAGCACATCCCTGTATGTGCAACTTGAATTAAACAGTTGTACTCCTTTCGAGAACATCCATTTTTTATAGCAAAAAGATAAACCCCATGTTGAAATGTGATCCTGCCACCACAGATTTCTTCAGTAACAGCAAAAAGCTGCAGTCAAAAGCAGATCATTATGCGCATCTAAACAGGCTCTAGGGCTTTTCTTTCTTTTGACAGCAGAAGCATAACATCAAATTCATCAACAGTCCACCAAGGCCAAGCATTTATACTCCTGATGTCTTAGATACCCTTCTTTCGTACCACTGTTCATTTCATATCTGTAGTTTTCTCCCTAAAAATTCTGAGGAAAAACATTATGTATACTTCTTTCATTATACTGAAATTCATATGCTTTGTTTAAGGGATACTTTAACAATCCTTGACTTTAACATATGTTATCAGATTAGAAGTTAATGCCTTATGCTAAGTCAAATGGTGAACATACTGTTTTATTTTTAAGAGGAATAAAGTCATTTTAAATAAAAAATAGACATTCCTAGCACTCTTTAAACATTAAACATTACATACACTTGCTCTAGTCAACTCCTGTTAGAGAAAGGAAAATAAAGAGCACCTACTACTGAGCAATTAACTTATTAGTTTATGTGAAATATGTATTTGTGAATTGCCATGTTTTCAGATTCTTCTTTGGTAAACACACAATTTAATAAACTTGACATAGTGTGAAGAGGTTTGGGGGTGTTTTCAGTTTTATGGGATACATTTAATGCAGCATGCTTTGGGGAATGGTGCACTTTCTCATATGTATTTGCTTCATGTCTTTGAAGCGATAAATCAACAATATATTTGCAGGCCCCTACATTCTCTTTTCTTTTCTTTTGTTATTTAACTCATATATGGACCACTGCAGACACAGTTGAGCATTAAATTCCACACTGTAGAGATGTGTTCCAGGGTTAAACCTTAATATAACTAAAAATATTAGGACTGTGGACATGCACTTATCTGGCATTTTTTAATGAGAATAGAGCTGTGTGTCAGGTGTGGTCATAGCCTTCTGTTACTAATCTGCTGTAATTATTTTTCAGTGTAGTAGCCTTTTGCATGAGAGAAGACCAAACTGGTTTCTCCATCTCCTGTCCCCAGTTTCTACTGTTTAAAAATGGGGAACCAGATGCCCAGCAGAAGGATAGGCAAGGCCCAAGTATGCAGTCTTCCACGCAAAAGGGACTGAATAAGTGAGAGATGACAGCAGTTAATGATGAGAAAGAGGGAGGTTAAACCAAGTAAAAGTCTGCGCTGACAAGAGACAATAAAGGATGGAAGGACAACTGAAGACACAACTGAAAGGGTACACAAGGGAAAACCTGGCATAAAGTAGTAGTGAAAAGGAAGGGAGTACAATGTCAGCATCATGTCATATGTGTTGTTTTTATAACGTGTCCACACTCATTCACAGCCGGAAAGGAAAATTTCTAGAGCAGATATAGGAAGTACATGTTTAACTGTATAACTGAATTGAAGCCTATGAGAAAGGAAGGTGCAATAAAAAGGAGCAAATTCCACAGCTTCTCTGAATCAGAATAGTTTTGCTGAAAACAATGGAACCATTATTAGTCCAGCTTCAGAGAGGAGTTAAAATTTTAAATGATAAAGCTGAGGATTTGGAATTATAAACAATGTGTTTTCAGAGATATATTAGTGCCAAAAGCCATGCATACTCATAACCGTAATGAGTATCTGCGGGTAATTTAAATGAAAAAATTACATTAAAATACAAAACTTAATGATTTCTTAATGTAAAAATGTCAAAGAGAAAAATTCAAAAAGAGGAAGCACATGATAATGATTATATAAATTATCCTAGTTAGCAGTTAGTTTTGGAATGAATGCATATTCTATGTGATACATAGTGACGCAACACAGTTTGTTCAATCAAGTTACTTTCTAATTTTCAAATTTTGAAATGTAGTATGTAATTATGTTCTACTTAATATCTTCTATTTAGCAGTTGCTTTAACTAAGGCCAGATGGACTGCAATTACATTTCAAATGGGAACATTTAGCACTTTCAAAATTAAACTGGTTATTCTAATTCTTCACGAAAGTGATAAAAATAGAGATAGGGGATGAACCATGCAAACGTCTTAGACAAGCCACAGAACATTTAAAAAGAAAAAGGAGGTCTTTTCACAGTTGCTCACTGAAGAGCTGGAATCCTACGGAAAAAAAATTTCTATTTTTGTAGAATATAAATAAACAAGACAGAATAAATACCAGAATATTTTTTTCCCCGCTCTAATAGGAAATATCTGTACTGCTTGTGCATTTTTGTAAAATGCAATAAATGAAACAGAAAATACTGGTGCTAGAATGAATCAGGCCCTGCTTGTGCAGTGTTTAAGATGTTTACAGTCTCTGCAGAGGAGGTGACCTAGCAGACCTTTTACATCTTTGATTTCCCTGGTAGTGCATCTCTGCTAATGGAACTAATTTGGGAAAAGAATTGGATGTGTGAGAAAACGGAAAAGCTAAGAAGCAGTGGCCTGTATACCTCTCATGTTTGCCACTGTATATACAGATAAGTCTGATTGTTATCTGCCTTTAGACAGGCTTAATCTAGCAATGGCTTTTTTTTTTTTTTCCAGTTATCTTGTTCTTGTTACATTTTGTCTTCCCAGTCTCCTATAAATGTTTGGTTCATTGTGGTAAATCTAGGTGGGTGTTTAAAAGCTAGAAGTCATTATGTCATCCTACTGAAGTGAGACCAAATGTAGAAAAGGATGAAACAATCATAAACAGAAAAAAGGAAAAAGGAGAAATGACTTTTCAGTAAGGAAGGTCAGGTGAGAACTGTAACTCTTATTGCTCTTTTGCCTGATTTATTTATATATAGTGTAGTAAAAAACCCCTCTGGATTTAAAATTTAAAATTCAGTTTTTAAAAATTAACATAAAATTTACCCAAATAGTTGCAGGTGGCAGAAGTTCACACACCTATTTTGGTTATTAGCATTATTCCTGATTCTTCAGTTTGAAGAAGGGAAAAAAGCCAAATATTCCACTACCTGAATGCGCATGTCAGCTTTTGACAATAATCTGTATGCATGTCTACCCATCTCTATGTGAATATAAAAATTACATTTCTGACTGGTTAATTTTAGGTAGTTCTTTGGCTAATAAAAGGAACATTATGTTTCATATTTTGAAGCAGATAAGCACTGCTCAAGTCTGAATGTTGGACTTCATGGTATGGAAGAATTATATCTGGTTAATTTGGAAGTATTAAGTAATTTGGATTGAGGAGTAGAGGTTCTGGTTGTTGAACCAAACTTTGTCAATGTCTCTCAACTTAGTCTTTTCCTTGGAACCTTATTTAGCTTCATATTTAGCAAAAATTTTTGAAGGACATAACAGATTTACATTAGTTATAGACAGATTCTATCACTGTAACAGTGTTCCTTTTTCTTGGATTTTTGCATTTTTAACAGTAATACAGTATTCTTCAGATACTTCAGTCTTCTTTCTAAGATGTTTTGATAAAAAAATTATTACACTGGAACCAATTAAACAGATTTTGTTTTGCTTAACCTTCAAAAGGCAATGCTTCATATTTAATCTATGATTAAATATGATTAAATAACAATTAAGGTGATGGTAATGCCTAAGTAATACAATTTGATTCTAGGTTTTAATTGCTTTACTACTACTCCATACCAAACATAACAATGAAAACTTAATTATTTTCAGCATTCACTTCACATTATGCCTGTTCCATGACATATCTTGAACTCATTACCCATATAACTATTTTTTTATAACCTATATAATTCCAAACCAGTGAAACTGTCTGAATAAGTAAGACTTTCCTAAATCCAGCTCTGGATTTTTCAGCCATCTGTAGTGATATTTCAACATGCCTGAAAAATCTCCAAGCAAGCAAGCAATCAAAAACCCCCAAAAACAACAAAAAGAAAAACACAATTGCAAAACCAAGAACCCAAAAGAATTATAAATAAAAGTGACCCAGATAAGAAAGCTATTTATGAATTTAAAATGAAATAATGGCTAATACTGATGAATTCAGATTTTTAACTCTCGTAAGAAATTTAAACATTCTTTAAAAATGTAGTGTGACTTGCATTTTTTGTGATTATGCAGCCTCATTTGGGTGAGAACAAGAAAAATTTCCTAACACAGTTAAAAATGCAGTGCAAGATATTAATGTATAGCTTGTTTGCAATGTTATCTCAAAACTGTTTTTTCCATATATGATCCTGGAGGTTCCAAATTTCTACCCTTCAGAACTGCACTGATTCACGCTAAAGTGAACCTATGTGAACCAGGAAAAACTTGCTTATCTAACTTCAAGAAGTCTGGGTTTAAAGAAAAATTAATATTTTCCTTGATGTGTTGCCTGGCCAAGCTAGAAGTTTCTAAGATACTTGACTTTATGTTAGAAGTTATCAGAAAAAACGATTTAGCATAGGAATCATTCTAGGACCCCAAAAGGGGTATTCACTACTCCTTTTCATGAAGCTGAGCCACTGCACAGCTGCAAATGAAAAAACCCAGGGGGATAATGTGGGCCATATAAACAGTGACCCAGGCACTCCAGTGTATTATTTTTAGAGTCTCACCAACAAACGTGAACCCATTAGAGGCGGCATGCATGTATGTCCACCAGGCTTATGATACCTCCTTGAGAGAGGGCAAAAAGCATCAATACAAGTATGGGGTGAGTGGAAAGTTGAAAAGCCAAATCAGTGAATCACAGAATGGGTGGAGTCAGAAAACACTGCTTGAGATTGTTTCAGCGACTCCTTACCCAATTAAGTGTATCTTTACCTACAGAAAGTTTCCCAGGATGGTGTTTAGTCAGGTTTTGTGTATCTCCACAGATGAAGACACCACAACTTCCCTGAGAAACCTGTTCCAGTGTTCAACCACCCTTAGAGTAAGCAAATTTTTTCTTATGTTCAGACAAAATAGCATGTGTTTCAATTTATGCAGATTGTCTCAGGGCACCATTGGGAAGAGTCTGTCTTTCTGTTTTACATTTCCCTGAGGCTCTCTTCTTCAGGCTGAACAGTCACAGCCCTTCCCATCTCTTCTCAAATGAAAAATGCTCCAGTCCCTTGATTCTCTTTGTGGTCTTCACTGGACAGACACCCCATTCAAGCGTTACATACTGATTTTTGACCTAGTTCTGTCATAACTTTGCTATTGCAAAGGGATACAGCCTACGCAGGTAAATGAGACCTAGAGTGTGCCCACCGAGTTCTGTCTGTTTAGGTTGCTCTGGTACATTTGGGAAGGAAAGAAACAAGAAAAAATGACTCAAGTTGTCAAGCGACTGCTAACAGCTTTATGTTTGTGTTATTTTGGAGCTCTACTTATGAATTACTTAACAAATGCTAATTATCTCTTTATGGGGATACCCTGGATGCTTCATAGAGGTCTAAAATGGACCAGTAAGTATCAAACCATAATTTTTCACAAGTGTGAACTGTGTGCACATCAAAACAGAAGTCACTAACCAGCTGCTGTACCCATATTGCTTATAGATAACTTTGAGACTACATGACACTGAGTACTGCGGTTCTCTTATGGCTTCAGCACCCAAATTTTCGTATTCAAAGCTGGTTTCCCATTTTACATTGGACTATCATTGAACAAAGGATAAGAATGAGTTCACTGGATGGATGTGTCCATAAATTTAGCAATATTAATTAATTACAATGACTACTATTTTTAATTACAATTACCTAAATTAAAGTAAAACAAAATACATTATGACAAGGAACAAGTTTTTTAAATTGCTCACAGATGGCAATTTTTGTTTTTCTCCAGGTGATGCTTTTGAATAATTTTTCAATACATGTGATGTGACATATACATTTTTAATTTAATATCCTGCTTTTGTTTAAGACAAAAAACTAAAGGGAAATAAAAATTCCCTTCAGCTATTCAAATACCACAATCCAGGAGGTTTTGAGCTTAATATATTGCTATTAGAAAGGCTCTGGAGTAGTTAAGGGAATAGTTCTTTGTAATAAGTAGAAGAGAAAGTGCATTGTTATGAGGAAACTGTGGAGGAGAAAAGAAATTAAGAAGGCATACTAACAGAGCTTTGTTTTTACCTTCAATTTATACTGCATAATTGAGGACATCTACTCATCAAGAAATCAGCATTATTATTCCTGTCACATAGGGACCGATCAACCTTCTAAAAGGCAGAAGAAGTGGAAAGTTAAAGATATTTAAGTATTTTTTTTTACTTTTTCTGCAGTGGGATTTTAAACTCTTGAGTTTTTTCATACTAGCTGAAGGACTTTTGACCTTCACAAATTAATGAATTATAGATAAAAATGAAATCAGAAGAAAGTAGTAAAGATTGTATTGGCTGGAAAGACTATGAGGGTTGTACTTTCAGAGGCATTCCCAGTTGAATATATAATATTTGAAAGTTCACTTGCATAAGTAATTATTATGAGTGAGAAAAATAAATGCTCAGGTGATATTTGTGCAGAGAATTGTACATCATAACAAAAAATGATATTTTGTCTATGAATTTAATATTTTAATGTAAGAAATCTATACTATCAGTATAAGATCTGAATAATTACCTATTACAGATTTTTGTTTTAACTGCTTCATCTGCAGCATGTAAAAAATAAAATCAATCCTTTCAGATGCAAAAACCCCCAAACAACAAAACATATACACCCACAAAAACCATGACCCAAACAAAAAATCCCAAAAGACCCAACAAAACCCTGTATCCATTAATTTCTTGTTACTTGTACCTTAAGCATTTCAGAAAGTATTAACATAGAAAATGAACATCTGAATAAACAAAGCAGGCTCATTTATTGCTGAGTTCTGAAAATTTGCATTAATTTATGATAATGTTTAATCTCACAGAGAGATTTTCTTAATTTTCAGTCTATTTCTTTCTTTTAACATCACCAATAATCATAAATATTTTTTCTTTGATATTCATGCGGCATTTAAATTGCAGATTGCTTCCATTTTTTAGCAAGGATTTTCCTTCATCTTTCAATAAATTTGTTAAAGAAAAATATTGATACTCTTGGTATGTGATACTATTTATTCTTCAAGAAATATAAAAACTGGATTAGATTGTAGAATATTATTGTGATGTTCAGCCGATATAAGTTTTCCACTTGGTAGAATAGCCCATTTCTCTGCATCTAATTCCAATTGTCTTAATATTGGATGGTTTAGAGAAACTTTGCAGAATGTGTTTTTGAAGCTTTAAGCTCAAAGGGTGTGAGCGTCTGTGTGTTCGTTGTATGAGTTTGAGGACTTGAGATAAAGAATGAATAACATAGAGGAGACTTTTCAGAAAACACCCAACTTACTGAACAAAAAGATCCATAATATTTGATACATATGCACCTATAACTTGGGAAGGAAAGTAAATTTTAGAAGAAGTAACTTGATCGCTATTTCTAAGAATTACAGAGTAATTTGATTTCTTTAGCATTCAACATTCAGAATCTTTCTAACCCAGCATGTGTAGCAATCAAAAATATTTGTTGTCCCTTTGTTAAATCCTTTCCAAGAGTGTACCTGTTGTGGTTTGACACTGGCCAAGCACCAGGCACCCATGACAGCTGCTAATTTCCTCTCCTCTGCCACATCTGGGCAGAGGAGAGAAAAATGGTTTAACAAAAGGGTCATGAGTTTAGGACCAGGAGGAAACACTCCAAGGGAAAAACAGGTTAAATTTAGAGGTACAAAGTAAATTTATTACTAAGAGAGTCAGAGGAGGATAATGAGAAGTAAAATAAGCCCTTAAAGGAACCTTTTTTCCCCAAGCCCTCTCTCCTTCCCACTGACAGCACAAGGGGAGAGGGCATAGGGGTTTTGGACAGTTGGTCACCTGAGATCTTCTTCCAATGCTCAGGGAGAGGAGTCCTTCCCCTGCTGCACCCTGGGGTCCCCTCCCACATGGGGACCCCTCCCACAGTTCTCTGTGAACTTCTCTGATGTGGTTCCAAACCTCACAAGCAGCAGTCCTCCGAAAACTCAAAAACTGCTGCAATGTGATTTCCTCCCACAGGCAGACAGTCCTCCTAAAATTGCTGTGGCGTGGGTCCCTTGTCTATGGGGTGCAGACCACCAAGGACAGGCTTCTACAGCCTGGAAGCAGGGGTGCCGTCTCTCCACTGGGTCTCCCACTGGATCACAGCCTCCCCCAAGCATCCACCCGCTCCGGCGTGGGCACCTCCTCATGGACGGTGGATCTCTACATCCCCCATGGACCCCATGGGCTGCAGAGGGACAGCTGCTCTGCCATGGTCTGTACCATGGCCTGCAGAGGAATCTCAGCTCTGGCACCTGGAGCACCTTCTGCCCCTCCTTCTCCACTGACCTTGGTGTCTGCATTTTTCCCTCATATATTCTCACTTCCTCCTTTTCTCTTGGCTAGAAAAAACTGCTCTGTCTTTGTTTTGGTTTTCTTCTAAAACATGTTATCACAGAAGAGTAACCACCATCTCTAATTGGTCCAGCCTTGGCCAGCGACATGTCCATCATCCTCAGAGCCATCAAAGATTGGCTCTGCTGGACATGGTGGAAGCTTATAGCAGCTTCTCACAGAAGCCACCTCTGTGCCCCACCCCACTACCAAAAACCAGGCTATGCAAAGCCAACACAATACCTTAAAATAATCTGATTTTGTGTGTGTGGGTGTGTCTGTGTATGTGTGTTTATGAAAGCTTCAGTATAATACAAATGTCAGATTCTTCTATGAATGAAAGAAGCTTTTTATAAAGCTCACACAGCTTCTGTGAATTTTCAATAATTTTGAGTCATTGGCAGTAATTCTCCTACCTCCCCTTAGCACTGACAGATTCCAGGAGGAGTAGAAGACACAAATTTTATTTAAGACATGCCATGGCTTAACCCCAGCCAGCAGCCAAACCCCACACAGCTGCTCATTCACTCCCCTACAGTGGGCTCACGGTGTCACCAAAACTAAGGGAAAAACAAAAACACTTCAACAATATTTTTAATGTTAGAGAGTCAAAGCATTACTTTATTATCTGGCCAGGATGTTTTTCTGGCCAGGATGTACCACAGAAATCATCTCATCCACACATAGCCCGGGGGTGCAGAGAGAATCATTTGATGACACATGGATTTTACAGGATTTTTCCCCAAACTTTATACAGTCAAATCCCATAGAGATGCACTGTTACAAAGTTCATTGGTCCAGAGTTGAGGAACACCAGTGTTCAGTTTCCCATTGGATCTGAATCTCCTCGGCTCAGATGTTAATAAGGTCTTATCTCTTTTCTTGGACCAAGTGTCTGTGACCAGCCAGGGGTGAGGTTGATGTTCCAATAATGGCTGCTGATGGCTCTTTATCTTTTGGGCTACTCCCAGTCTGTTGATATGCTGAGTTCATAAGACCTCACCTGGTAGAACAATGCCCTGGAAAGAAACTTAAAATTCCTTTTGCGGAGGCAAAGACAAACAAAGCCTTTGACTAAAGTTATACAAAATTTTTAAACTGGTATATTTTCCAACAACGGAGCAAATTGGAGGGGTAAAAGCAAGAGAACTTGAGGGTTGAGATAAAACTATTTTAATAGGGAAAGCAAAAGCCACACATATCAGGAAAGTAAAACCAAGGAATTAATTCACTGCTTCCCATGGGCAGGCAGGTGTTCAGACATCTCCAGGAGAGCAGGGACGTATCTTGGGTAACAATGACTTGGGAAACCAAACAGCATCTGTCCAAATGTCCCTCCTTCCCCAGTTTTATATACTGGGCATGATGTGAAATGATTTGGAATATCACTTCTGCCAGTTGGGGTCAGCTGTACTGGTTGTGTCTCCTCCCACCTTCCCATGTACCCCCAACATCCTTATTAGCATGGCAGTCCAAAGAGCAGTAAAGACCTTGGCTCTGCGCAAGTTCTGCTCAACAATAACAAAACCATCTCTATATGGCCAACACAGTTCCCAGCACAAATCCAAAACAGCCCCATATGAGCTACTGTGAAGAAAATGAATTCTACCCCAGCCAAAACCACAGGACAAAATTCCCTGTCCTATTTCTTAAGCTGAAGCCTAAATAAAGGCAAAAAGCTGTGAAAATTTAAATGATAGCTTCTTAAAAAGCCCTCCTACATACGTGTCTGAGTGAATATGTGTATATGCACACATATGAATATATGGATAAATGCATAGACATTCTATCTGCGTGCATACTTTATATAAAATCTCTATAAAATCTTTCAGCCAGGAATTTGGTGCATATTTTGATATTTTCTGTCTGTTAAATAGCAGAATAATGGTACAGAACATGCAGATGGTTAGCACAAAGGTAAAAACTGTCACGCTATTTTTACAAGCACTATTCTTCTCTTCAAAATGCAACTCAGGGCTTTATCTTCTGATTTGCTATTAAGCAAACAAAGTGAATGAGTGGGCAATGAAAACATTAGGGTAAGTTCTCACCATCTGTGCTTTATGCAAGTATATTCATTGTCATGTTGCTATTAAAGCTTCCCCAGATAATTTCCTGCAGTTAAGATTTTCTAATTTTTTTCCAAGGTGTCACATTTCAAGGTTTTCCCCTAAGAAGAATGTTCTGGAAAAGATATGGTATAGCTAGGTGGATATTTGAGATTAGAATGGAGGTGATGCAAAATGGGACAGTTAAATACCATAAGGACAGCAGTTTCTAAAAATTTACTCTACCCAACAGTTGTTTCTGTGGCGGAAGTAATAGTGGCATAGAGCACACGGAGACAAGCAGGGAGCAAAGGAGAAGGAGGAGGAGAAGGAGGAGGAGGAGGAGGAGAAGGAGAAGGAGAAGGAGAAGGAGAAGGAGAAGGAGAAGGAGAAGGAGAAG
>VZTX01010644.1:190587-208183 GCA_013400915.1 Pardalotus punctatus | reverse complement strand
GAAGAAGAAGAAGAAGAAGAAGAAGAAGAAGAAGAAGAAGAAGAAGTTGTTGTTATGAGTAACCTCTTTTATACGTTATATGACTAATTGTGATTGGATAGTATTTATCCACCCCCCAAGGTGATTGCTTAGAGCCTGTACAGCGCTCAGTTCCAAAACATAGATTAGAAAGAGTGAGAAGAATTCAGCTTATCTTTATGTTTCACACAGAATTCATGAGAAAGAGAAAGTTCTCAGGGCAGTACATCCACAAACAGTTCCTTCTTCAACTTCCTAAATACAGAAAACAGCTATTTACCAAAAATTAAGAAATACTAAGATTTAATTTAATTTAATAAAAATTGATAAAAATACAATTTAAAAAATATTGCAAGCAAATTGAAAAAAGATAAAAGAATTGCTGGAAAAATGCTGTTTCCATTAACGTGAAAATTTTTGTTGTCATTTCCTAAATCCTGAGAGACTGAAAAAGGGGGAAAGAGATTGAGAGAAGGGGTGAAAATAACCCATATGTTACATGAAAGTAACAGTGTGTGTTTTATTTTTCCTGTGGGTTTTTTTATATGTATCTGCATTTTTTCCCCATTAAGAAAATTCTTCAAGACCAGTATATTAGTGAGAAGATTCATAATTACGTTATTAAATATCATACACCCATATTAATACACCACATCATGTCTGTCAAGGGTGTTGATAATTTTCAGTAGTTTGCATTATTCCTGACAATCATAATTGCATTAAAAATGGTTTAGTATTTATGAGTATCTATGGGCTCCTCTTTCAAAACAGAGGATGCAAGTATATCAAAGCTTAGTTTTGTACTTGAAGGTATGTGTTTATATGTAATCTCACATGAATATTCCAGGAAGAACTTCTTTTGTCAGAAGCAAACTTTTGCTGTAAAATCTCATATATTCTCACCACACATATAAACAGCAGTCAGATTGTAAATATATTAATTTTATTTATCACTGATGTTCTATTAGAAATATTTGAAGGTCATTAGCATTTTAATTTTTTTGGTTTGGAAACATTTGCATGTATTAATACATTTAAAGGATAGCAATGTGAAAGATACTTTTTTTTGTACAAACAACAGTAATTTCAGTCTAGGTTAAGCATGAAACAAAGTTACAGAAATAATAGCTGTAATTATTTTTCTTCCCTTGAAAACATTGTATCAAACCAGGTAATTGTTAAAAGAAAATGAGCATTGTCAGCAGTAACAATTGACTTTGTATTAGCTTTAATATTTCAAAGTTTTCAAGTAAGGAATCCCTGTTTTTCCCAGAGGTCTCCCTTTCCATTTAAGCAGTGATAAACAATCTAGATAAGTGTGAATAATTTCTTTTGGGACTTGTCAATAATAAGACCAAATCTTCCACAGAAGAATAAGGTAAATTACAATGGAGTAAAATAAGTGCTAAAACCCTAATGAAGTATCAAAACAAAAAATAAATAAATTGCAGAGCACAATATGTGCTTAATTGGATACACATTTGAGGCAGGTCCTGAAAAGAGACCTTTTGCAATTTTACTCTCCAGCCACTAAATGATACAAAAGATGAATATAGATTTATTATTGAGAATAATTTTAGCAACTATATCTGCAGTGTTCTTGGTATAAATAATGCTAAAATTCTGAAAGATGATTAAATTAGATAACCCTTAAGGGATTGCATGACAGACTACTGGGAGGCTAGTTCAAGGTGATAAGAATGGTAATAGTGGGGAAGAATTTAATGAGGGATTCTAAATTTCCTTGGAGAGCCTAGTAAATAGAGTAGTCTTTTAAATAATTTAAAACAGTAAAACAGTAAGAAAAAACTGAGTTTAGTACTGTTCAGAAGATTTATATGATCTGGACTAGTTTATTACAACATTTTTTTCCTGTAGACTAAAAATATTTGCCATTTTACCTTAAAAGAAGCTTTTGAAGTAAATGTGACATTAAAATGAACTGGATCAGTTCACTTTCTCAGATTTATTGTCAGCCAGCTCATGCTTTGTCTCCAAAAATGCACTTGCACATTATTTGAAAGGTAATAATGATAAAAAGCTATTTTTTGTACAGGCAGATCTTTCTGCAGAAGATTTTAAAGCAGTACTGTGATTGATATAACCATGTAATCAAATCATATTAAGAAAATAAGTTCTATGAGAATATATTGGGTTAAACCCTTATCAGATGTACAGTCAGGGTTCTGCCAAGTTAATGTCAACAAGCTAGTTTATGCTACTCTAAAATATTGAGACTTTTATGCTGTTGATTGATGGGTCAAATAGTTGTGGTACTCTGTTGGATCTGTTACACAGAAAGAATATCCCACTACAGACCGGAAGGCTGAGGGCAGCCTTGGCAGCAGTAACCATGAGATTAGTGAGATCAAAATTCCAGGAGTGAGAAAATTCAATAGGATAACCACAGCCCTGGACTTCAGAAGAGTAAAATCCTGCTTGTTCTTGGAATTTCCATTGGGAAACCGAAGTGGAGTGAAAGTTGAGCAAATTCATCAGACAGTCAGCATAGACGAACAGTGAACTCTCCACTGAGCTCAGCCACAAAAAAACCTCCAAACCATCCTTAATAAAAACCAGGGGGCAGAAAGAGTTTGATTATGTGCAATACAGGATGAAGTACCATAAAATGGAATCATTATGAGATTTATAAATGCATTCATTTGGACCTTTCTGAATGCTTTTTTTCCTACTGGCAAAAGAAATTAAAAGTCTGCAGAAATAAATTCTGATGTTCCAGAACAGGCAGATAATGATGAACATTCTAAGAGGTATAATTTGGTTCTAATCTAAAAAGAATGACATATATAAAACACAGTTTAGTCAGAATTTCACATGGAAAGATGAGTTGAGCTCAATAATACCTTTGGATGTTCCCAGGTGATTGAATGGTTCTGAATAGCTATGTAAAAAACCCTCACCTCAAAATTCAGTTTACATTAAAATTGGATATTATGCAAATCAGTTTTTCTTTGTGAAAAGGTACAAGTTATAAGTTATAAGTTTTGCTTCTCCTTGACTTAAAGAGATAAACTATTAACTGAGGATTCTGAGCAGCACAAGCAGAAATAACTGTTAGTGTTTCAGTGTATAGAGTCTTTAGGTGTCCTGGTTTTGGCAAAATATCTTACATTTAAAACAGGAAAACTTAAATGCCGCATTCGGGCAATGTTGGGGTGGAATAAGTCCCTGCGTATTCCGGGCGGGTCTCTGATACTGGACTGCTCCAGCCATTACTGTTTGGTACCATGCAAGGTGACCTTTTTTTCTCACCCATGCTGTTGGAAAGCACAAACATACACACCCGAGAGCCAGATAGCTCACTCTTCATCAGGGTAACGAATCACAGAGGGCTCAATCACATAGAATTCCCATGGTTTTATTCTTGAACAAGTCCAGAGGCAAAAGAGGAAGCGGAGAGGCTGAGGGCACAGGGATATAGCCTTTTGGGCCAATAGGGTTGGAGAGAAGGTGGGGAGATACAACAATCCAATGGGGAGAAGGGAGGGGAGGAGCTGGGGAATCACGTTGAAACCACCCAACCTAGGGGGATTAACATACAAAGGTTACCATGGTTTTGGGACAAACCATTCAGGAAACATCCGGGGGTTTTAACTGTCCCACCAGTGTGCTTCTGCTGGCTTGGGACTTCTCAGATTCTCTGAGATGGTAGAAACCACTCTAACACTTAAATATTTATTGAAACAAATTATTTCCAATCATACATATAGATGAACATAATTTGTGCAAACATAAACACTGGGATACACTGTGAAAGTGGGTAGTCTGAGACAAAGATGAAAAATTATCTTTCTGTTACTGTTTAATGAAAATATAATGAAAAATAACTACAAAAGATTTTTACTTAAAAAATACCTAGAACATGCTGAATTACAGTTCTGGATTTTGTTTGTAAGGTAGCTTTAAACGGTAATTATCATCAGGTCAATCTAAAAATTGAATAAATCTTAGGCAAGATCAGAAAGGACAAAACGCTTTTATGTATATTAAAAAATACAAAAATATTAGTGAAGATTATTTTGTTAAATCTAGCTCATACAGACAATGAAAACTTGAAATGGATTATTCCTCTGGTAATGCAAAATGGATAAAATCCAAAGGTTATTAGAATATACTTAGGGTGAACAGTATAAAACTAAGTGAAGAATAGTGTTTCTACTGTCATTACATTTGGAAATTTTTGTTCTAAGGATTTTTTCAGATAGAGATTTCATTTGGACTTACTGTTCTTGAAGTCCACTAATACCTCTGTCCTCTGTGGCTTCTGGTCCTGTTTTTAATTCCATTATAGTTTTGCTCTGTATACACACTGACAAATTTCACAGTTTAGTCATGTCAAATGTGGAGAATGACCTTCACATCCTTCATTTTTTATTTTAATTTAGACATCTGTTAAATTAATTTGCCTCTTTCCCTAAGTGATATTAATTCATTTTGCAGCCAATATCTTATCTGTGTAGTTGGAATATTTTCCTCCATTGCTTTATGCATTCACTGATAATGGGATTTCATTTTTGTTGTGCCCTGATTCAATATATTGGAACTTTTTTTAAAGATCTCTCTAATCATATATATTGTATAATTAAATATTAGTAGCAAAGTTAGTGGTCCTATTATTAATTTTTTTCTGAAATATTTCAAAATGTACTGAACCACAGAGTTCCCAAATATCGACAATTGTAAATTTCCCTGAGAGTGAAAAACTTTCCTTTTGTTCAAACCTTTTATTTCCTATAATGTACTAATTTATCATCTTTTTACAGGACCCCCTGTTTTCCTTTTTTTTTTTCTTTAAAAGCCTTTGGAGATGAAGACCATTGTCAGATGTTTGAAATTTGAATGCATGTCCTAGGTTACAACAGAGATGTGTTTAAGTATTCTATTACCACCAGCTGTGGGGCATTAGCCGTTATCTCCTGCTATGACTCACCCCAGATAACAGACAATGGGCCATCAAGAACCCAACACATGATTCATGGACTTACTTACCTCATCCTGCTGTGAGATGCTCCACTCAGGAGGGAAGAGCCAAGCATTCCCACCTGGATATAACCTGGCCTTGGAACTACCCGAGTTAGCCCTGTCTACTGAGTTCCCAGAGGGCAAGAGCTACCACTGGACCTTTAGGAGGAGACCAGACCTTCCACAGGATCACTGCTTCAACTGAACCACTTCATTTGGACTGCTGCCACCACCCTAACAGGGTGTCAGGTTGTATCTGATTTTGTCAGTGCTTTTCTTTGTATTATTACAGTTATTTTTTGACTTTCCTATTTAATTTTAATCCTGATTTGTGATCTCCCACTGGTTTGTTTTCAAACTAATACAATACATTATGATGAGATGACATGGACTGATATTCTACTTGATTCCTTTAAATATCCTGTAGGTTCTTGAGGTAAGAATTTCTGACAGAAATATTTGTGGTCCTTTCCCCTTTATATGTTGCATATAATAATATGTCTATGAATTTGATCTTTAATCAAATACAGGTTGCCCTGCTGTAGTTTCCCCTTCATCAGTTAAGTCCTTTTTCAAAAATATCCTATTATATGAAATAATTTTCACTTTCTCCCAAGGCTAGGTTAAACAGATAGGATATTGACATTCATATTTGAGTCCCTTCAGTGTCTTAATTGGGTAAATGTTGTTTGGCCAGGTTGGTAATTTTATTAATTTATTCTAAAACCTTAGCTACCTACAGTTGATTTGGAACTATCCTTCTGGTTTATCTGTATAAATAATTTCTTCAGTATGAGAGTATCCCACAGTTAACAATATTGTGAAAAAAATAATATAAACATTTTGGTCACCCATTGGAAGGTTTCCTGATTCTGAAGCACTTAAGAGGTTTTTAATGTTGTTTTTTTTTTTTACCCTTTTGGCAGGCTTTTGCGCAAATATTTCTTGGAATGTCTTACTGTGATTCTATATTTGTCTTTCTAGATATGTGAGCTGGCACAGGCAGCTCACAGGAAAAACCTTGAAACCACAGATGAAATGCAACAAGAAAGCTGATTTTCATTACCTCACCAGCTGGGGGATCCCCAAAGCAGTTCCTAGGCAGAGGCACATAAGTGAAATCACAGGCACAGCAGAGCTCAGCCCATGCTAGGGAATCACCACATCTCCTGTTTCAAGTTCTGTTTCAGGGATTTGTGCAGGTGTAATATATTGCTGTGCTTTGATCTTTCCCACAGAGGGCAGGAGTCTGAAGCATATTCAATAGGGTGTCTCTAAGTCTATCACAATCTTATGTTAACTAAACATGGATATAAAAGAGGGTCAAGTTATATTAGATGTAAGGAAGAAGTTTTTTCAATGAGGTTGGTAAAAGATTGGTTGTCCAGAGTGATGGTGGATGCTCCATCCCTGGAAACATTCAAGGTAAGGATGGACTGGACTCTGAGCAGCCTGATCTAGATGTTGCTGTTCATTGCAGGGAGTTGGATTAGATTCTCTTTAGAGGTCTCTTCCAAACCAAATTATTCTAAGATTCTATGTTCTTTTTATCAATCACACAAGGATAAATAACAATAATATATGTATTTCTGAACACCTCAGTTGCAGATAATTTGAATGTGTTTACAGTCCTTCTCAACAAGCTTTCCTTATTTTCCCACTCTAGAGTTTATGTTCTTGTCTAATTTTTTCATCTGGCTGAAACTTCCACTTCTTACTTAGTGTAGCTGACTTTTCTTTCCTATTGAAACAATGGCTTTTGAATAGCTTTTGATAGGTACCATATATCTACTCTGAACTTCCAATATTTAATCTTCACTGTACGTTCATTTTGTCTGCAAGCTCACATCAAACTTTCAGATATTTCTTTTAATTATCTTCCTCAGTTTAATATACCTATTTTTTTTTAGCTTGGATTTTTTTTTTTGGGATGCTGTTTTTGTCTGTTTTTTTGCTTAAAGATACCAAATTTTAGTGCTTTAAGTTCATAGTCTGTACTGCCTACAGAATCCCACCCACTGAAGGATTGAGTCAAAAATAATTTTTCCTCTGTGCTTTCAGTAACTACATTCTATTTTTTTTTTCTACTAAGATTTATATGGTCTATATCTTGACATTAATGATGTCAATAATAAGAGTCTCATTCTAATTCAATGTAAGCTTAAAAAAAAGTCAACAAATTAAAGAATAGTTTGACTGTACAGGGAATAGTTTTAAAAAAGGAGACATCTGTCATGTGGAGATGAAAACATTTCCCAAATATATGAAAAATTCAGTAAATCTTTGTAATAAATAACACATTTCATTCTCCTTATTTCATTATTTAATTTTTACCAATAAAGTGGTTGGATCCCAGAAAGACACTGAAAGTCAAATCTGGTGTCTGCATAGGTATGGATACCTAGTAGGGATGTTTTTGACTGTCTGTCTAATATGGGTAGAGTGACTGTGAAGCACTGGAGAGCCCAGACAAAATGTGAAGAATGAAAGCAAAAATATAAGAATACATAAATGTATAGCAAGTCTTTCTTTCCCTTCATTTTTCCATACTCCCTATGTATCTGCATTCTTTCCTTTCCCCTCCTTTGTTCCTTGCCCTATACATCTCACAATACATTGAAACTAGTTCCTTAAAACATTCCATAGTAAGCTTTATATGCTCCCAAAAATTCTCTCTGCTCCATACCAGAATCCTCTTTCCCCTGCCTCTCACAATAAAATCTACAGTCATTTAGCTTATAAACTGTCTCATTTTATGGGGCATTCTGGAAATTTAGGGGTTTTTCTGCTGAATAAACTTAGTGGGCTTTGCAATGGGGACAATGGCCTAATTATGCTGCTTTGCTGGACTTAAGACAATTCGGAGTTGTCTGGTTTTGTTGATTTCCTAGCAGGAAGTTTCAAGTCCCTATAAGAGCTTGCCAGACAGAGAATTCAACAAGTTATTTCAAGATGAGTCTGTCCATAGTTCCTTGCCTTGATTGGTTTTCTATATCAATAACGACTGTTATCCTCACTGTTCACTCTGATCTCTCATGCTTAAAGTTTGCCTCATCTTGTTAGCAAAGCTCCCTTTTCCTCAATTTGGCAAATATGTCTTTTCTCTCACTCCTTATTCTTCAAAGAGGGTTCCTCAGTCATAAATGTTGGAGTAATATCTTCATCACCAGCTGCAATGGTAGCTGTTAATTTGCGGGATGGATCCAGTCCCACCAAGACTTTTCCCCTCCACCTGTGGGAAAGAGGAGGAGACCACCTGTTTTCAGCTCAGCTAGCTCCAAATCTTTCTTTAAGAGAGACTGATTCCCCCTCTATATTGCTTGGGGTACTGCACTAATTCTGTAAATTCAGAGCCGAAAGTCAAGCCTATCTCCTGATGCTGGAAGTCACAAGCTTTCAAGAACTTCCATTTTCTGAATATCATTCTTCCACTTGTTCAAACATAGCCTCTTGCTACCCTTACTTTCTTGCACTGAGCTGTCCAAGTTCTTGGGTTTTTGTGGACACTGTCAACCTCCTGTTGCTACACAGCCTGCTCAACTCCTCCCATAGCTCTTTGCCTGGTGCCTCAGACCCTGGGCCATGGACTGGCTTGCAGAGACATCACCAGCCACAGGGAAGCTCACAGTTTAAGAGCTGGGGGATGGATGGCGTCTGTCGTCTGGAGGACTGTCTGAGTCACCACCGTATTCTTTGAAGAGAGAATGTGTTTGAACTGGCAGACTATAGCAGCTCAAATGAGAACTATAAGAAGCAGCTAGGCAACATAACAGAATTGTGTGAGTGGAGCCTACAGTGAGACAAAAGACAGAAAGTATTTCCATGTCATACCTTTTGTCTCCAACTTTCATGACTATTGTACTTCATCTATTTAATTTGCCTTACACTGCTACATATATAACATGGAATTTTCTTTCTAGACATGTACAGTCAGAACGTATCTCACCAAATTTTCACTTTCCGTAAATGATCATATTAGCTATATTTTATGATATCTTCTATTTCTAAATCTACCATGCTGCAGAGAAAACAGATGTAAAATGTACGTAAAACTTGCACATTTATATTGAAAAACATTACCAAATTGAATATTTAAAAAATATTTTGTTCCAACTTGGTTGTAAATCAACAAATGCATTTTAATGGACTTACGTATTAATTGATCCTTTCTTTTAAGTTCTTTATTTTAAAATGTTTCTTTTAAAACCAACTAAGTAATATTGAACTCTTTTCTGTAACTGAAATTTTGGTAAGATAATTCTCCAGAATGCATCACTGAGCACAGAATGGAGGGGCCTTTGTAACAACTTGGAACTGTGATCTATGTTTTCATTTTGGTTCTCTCCAGGGGGATGATATGTCAACATATCTCTATCATATCAATGAATCTCAGCAACATCTCTTTGGTACTTAAGATTATTTACTGTTTAGAAAATGAAGTTAAACTCCAGTCAACAGAAAAGGAAGTGAGCACTTGAAATAAAACTGCCTAGACAATCCAGAAATTGAATTGTCCAGGCAGGAATTTAGCAAAGATATGCATTCTCATGTGGAAACTATGGCAGCAGCAGTAGAGCATACAATAATTCAAGCATCAATTTTAATATTTTTCTGCTGTGAGCAGGGGAAACTGTCAGAGGGTGGGGAAGCACATTGCCAAGTACATATTTTATTTTAAAAAACCCAAAAACCAAACAAAACACACAATTCTGTCTATGGATTTATTTGCCTTTAAGGCCTTTTTCTCAAGATTTGACTGAGTGTTTCTTGGCAAGAGAAATATGAAAATAAACTGACTTTGAAATGGTATTTTACTCGTTTGCTATCATAACTGTTATATTTTAATTTATTGATAGGAAACATTATAATAATGATTAGATATACAGAATGCAAATCTAATATATCTTGTAGTAAATGACAGGTATCCTGGAGGCAAAATGCTTATAATGCATGCACTGTAAAATATGTGTTTGCTTCAGTCTTTTGGGATTTCTCAATGTACAACCCAGATCTCAGCTGAAAAATTTAATAGGAATTTCATTTCTTAGCTGTCACTAGGGAGTTAAAAATATGGCTGACTTAATAATATTTACATGGAGTTTTCTTTTTTGTATGCTACAAGTCTTTGAACTTATCAAGTGAAAGCTTAATCAAGGACTTAAAAAATGTTAAGACATTCAGATGCTATTGCATATGAAAAGACAGTTGCAAAAAGAATCTCAAGTATATTACGTTTAAGGCTTCTTGCTAGGATTAAAAATGAAGACTCTTCAAATAAATGTAGATGATCATAGTGAGAAATTAATTTACAAGATTTCTAAGCTCTTTGACTAGTCATATATCAGGATTGCTTTGAAATGTTTAGTGTTTTTAATTACATGTGTCAGATGATTTGCGTTTCAGAAATAAACATTCTAGCCTATAAAGAGGTAATGTTTGATAGCTACAATGCTGACAATTTTTTTTTTTTTTTAATGTGCAGGGGAATTCAACAAGAGGGGAGGCTCATACTGTTGTCAATAAATCTGTGTGAAGAAACACCATCAAAGTTGAGAGAAAATGGTAGCATGGAGAAAGACTGGAATATCACACAGGAAGCAAAAATTGATCTTGATGATACTAAAGTGTGGTAACATACAGGGATGCAATGCAAAGGACAAATATCAAATGAATTTCATCTGTAAGATGCCAACTTATGTGATGGCAAATAAAGAAGAGAAAATGTAGGCAGCATTATAAATAGCAATAGAAATCAAATTTGAAAAGAAATGTGACTGTCAAAAGATTCAGCTGAAGTATATCCAATAGACTAAGTGATGTTGTGGTTTCTCAACCACTGAGAGACTTTGTTTCCATAAACTACTGGGATGCAGTAGGTGCAGTAAAAGTTGTCTGAAGTTAAGCAGTTATGAAGATGGAGAATAAGAACAAAGATTCATATAAATTTATAAATTAAAGAAATTTAATTTTATTTATCCTGAAGCTGGAAGAGGATATGGATAACAGCGATTAATAGATAAGAAAGATAAACAATTATGAAAAAGAAAGTGAAAATTTGTAAAACTATCATGACTCAAAACATGTACTAAGTAGCTATCTGCTAAAAGAAAGAATTTTCAAAGTTTCTGGACAGCATTTCTATTTTTCTAATGTTTAGCTTTTGTAGACATACTCTCCCTTCATTTCTAGGTAGTTTTTTGTTAAATCCTATAATGCAATACACATTTCTAAAAGGCTGAAGAAAAGGATTTTTAAAATGGATTAATGTCTTTTGTAAAAAAATTTAAAAATTATTTTAGGCTCCAGATAGAAATGAAAATTAAGATTTTACACTCTTTTTTTTGGAAGAGCTGTGTCTGAACTACATTCTTTCCCTTAATAGCTGATAGGATGAAGTCTTTTACAAATATCTAGCTGATATATCTAATAGAAATCAAGTATATAATTTGTAACAAACTTTGGTGTCAAGACAGCTGTTGAGCTCTACTTGTGTTCCAGTGTCCCTTGGGCTTTGACAGAGAAAATATAGACTCTGCCTTCTGACTAATGTCTTGTATGTATTGTATTCCAAGACAACAAAGAATACATACTTGCAAAAGCAATAACATCTTTTTCTACAGGCTGAGACTGTTGGCATAAAGTCAAATTTTTTTCTAATTTTTAGGTTGCACTTTGAAATCCTTTCTGTATCAGATAACTTGCTCTGACTGCTGTCACATATATGTATCACTGGTCTCCACAGATGATCTTCTTAAGGTAGCCTCATCTAGACAGCTGCAAAAACAACTTTTTCATGTTCTCTTTATGAAAGGACTACAGTGTGAGAAAAATCACAGTTCTCCCCTTCCCTCCTTTAGCTATCCAGCTACTGCTTTACCATCTTATTAAAAAAATCGTCTGTCTACTGATTATTCCATCATACTACACCTACATATCTACATACATTCACACACTACACGTACAATCACATGCGAGCACACACACAGAGCAAAACAAAACCTCCAAGTTTCAGATCCTAGGCCAACTACTAATTAGGGGGAAAACAAGCAAATCTTTGTGTAGCAGATCTGAAGTTTGCTTCAGAAACTTTTGAGTATGAAGTCTATGAACTTGCTACAATCAGGGTTAGGACAGTAGACCCAGACACTGATCCAGTATGACAATACCTGAATTCTAATTCTACCCAGCTTTGAGGCAAATCATGCAATGCAATCTGAGTTAGAATCCTTTAATGCAACTGTCCTTGAAGTAGGAGGACAGCAATATGGCAAACAATCTGTTACAAGCCTTTATAGCTAACAGTCAGAGATATTTGAGTGCAGCTTAATGAATAGAAGAGTGTCTTTCTTTAACTTTTTTAATTCGTATATTTCTCAGAAGCTTCTTACAGTGAGGCAAATTCAAAGGAATTCATAACATTTCACAGTGACTTAACTTGTTCATCTTTCTTAACTTTTAGAACAGCTTGGGATTGGCAGTTTTTTAAAATTATTGTTTACATGGCTTTTATTATATATGTGAAATCTCTAGCAAAAACACAGCTTTTGTTTTCTCTGGAATGTGTAGGATGATAGTTACAGCTAAAGTGCCATGCTGCTACCACACTTCAGAGATTATTTGGTTTCAACAATGTATTAGTCTGAGGAGAGGTAACTTTATAAATCACATAAGCACTTTTTCTTCATCATACTCTGGAACCCACATTCTGCTCTGCCTTGAAACGAGTATTGTTGCCTTTTGGCTGGTCTTAGAATTATGAGGCAGACATGGTTAAAGGGGTAAAAGGGTTTTACCTTGAAATTTTAATAGGATCTTAGGTGCACAACTTCTCAAATGTGGAATGCTCTGAGATGCACACTCATATAATGTGTACATAATTTTTGTGGACTTTGCAAAGTAGCATATCTGTCTAGAATCTTCCAATAAGAAATTTAACAAATAATGTTCCTCTAGTTTAAAGAAACCCCTCCTAAATGAAGCTAGAGCCCAGTTTATTAAATATGTTCCAGAGAGTATATTTCAACCACGGTTGAAACTTTGAGTTTTTGATGGCATAGATCTCTCTGGCCTTGTACTGTGAATGTTTGGTCTTTCTGCCTTGCAGAACTCCAACACTAAGACAGAATATCAGACTACAAAAGTTACAAGTATGTAGCTTAAGGGTATGGAGGATATAGAGGATATATAAAAGGTATAAAAATGTATAAAAGGGTACATAAAAATAAAAAAGGATACATAAAAAAATGCAAAAATCATCAGGCATCAGTATGATAAAACTGAAGACAATGTTGGTTACTCTAATACTTACCCCAGCTTACAGATTCAAAAAGCAAGGCAATTAATTTTATGTAATCGATAGAGACACTGAATGATACTTCATGCACTTAACGTAGTGCGGGTTGGGGAAGATACCTGAAATTAATCACTTAATGGAAAATGCTCATCACTAATCCTCTGAAAAGTTCCAGTTATTTGCCTTTTGTAGACTGTGGTTATTATCCGAATATACGTAAGTTAAAGAACTATGAACTGTATAACCAGCTTTGCAGGTGGCACATCTACTGGATAGTATCTTCCCACAAAAGTGCTCTTGTTAAATTCAGTGAGACTGTACCTTACTATTCAAACAAACAATGAAAAAGATTTTATTTGAAACTTATTTGAAAGAACATCTTCCTTTGTCAAAGAAGACAATTTCCTGAATGGTTTAGTGAACACTAAAGTTAAGAAAGGCTTAAAAGCCATCCTGTACATAAAACCTTCAGATAAAACCCAATAAGCAATATGGAAAGTATAATGTGTGCCACCTGTGTAATAATATATTCACGTATCCATTAATTATATATTGGATATTTTCACTTAAGTTTTCAGTACCTGAAAAAATGAGAGCTATCCTTCCCTATGTTTTTACTTGTGGGATATATAGGCAAAAAGAAGAAACAAAATATATTTCAGACTGTACCTTCCTGATAAGTTCTGTTTGTTTCATACAAGATACAGTATTTCTCTGAGATATTTTGGACTTCCATTACTCTCAATAACAAAATTAAAAAAAAATAAAAATGTAAAAATACCTTCAAAATACTTATCTAAACAAACTCTACATCTTAATTTATTTTCATATTTCTATCCAAAATTATGTGGGAATGACAGATAGATTAGACAATGTCCATAGTATTCTCATGTTGCACTGGAAAGTTTCATTAACTGAATGAAGATTGTGGGGATTTTATATCATACCTTCAGTATTTCCTGACTTTTTTTTAATCTCAGGAAAAAATTATTCTTCTGATGTACTGGTAAATAAGATACATTTGTATTCATGCAGTAGATGATGACAGAAAAGATTTCTTGTAGATTCTAATACATAACCATTTAGTTTTCAGTATTATTTCATTGATAAGAAAAAAAAAATTACAATGTTGCTGAAGGAAATTATAAGAAAAATGGCTTATCTGATGATTGCACTTTTTTCCTGGTCATATGTAAATATATGGCAAAAATTTATTAAAAATGCTTGAGAAGAATTGCTGTGTTTTGCTGACGTTCCCTAGGCTGTGAAGCTTAGTGTGAATGTTTACAAAGTTACTATGGTTTATACATTTCTCAGGTATTCATAGGCTTTTTTACATTAAAACTTCTCCAATGGAAAACACTCTTAGTTTGTGGAATGGGATTACTACAATATATAGTCCATTTCAATGTGGATATTGCTATATAAAACAAGCAAGTGGAGCAGAAGCCCAGCTTGACTGAAAAGGAAACTCTCTGAACTCAGGAAGAAAAAGAAATGGTATGATCTATGAAAACAAGGTCAGTCTTCACAGGAAGATTACAGGGTTGTGGTTTGCATATGCAGGGAGAAGAGATGAAAAGCCAACCCTCAACTAAAGTTGAAATTGAGCAATGTTGTGTCAGACAACAAGTCTTTTTAAGTGTTTTTATAGTAAGAGGCAGTCCAGGGAAAACATGTAATTGATACTTTTGAAAATGGTCGCCTGACTAATAGGGTTAAAGAAGAAACCAGGTGTATTCAATGTTCTTAAAAGGAGAATTTTGTCTGGAAAAATGGTGGGTGCCAATTCCTGAGAGCTTAAAATTATAAAACTGATCTGAGAAGATTTTCACCATTTTGCAAACCAAGGTCCATACTGTGATTCAGATGTTCAACTTTCTGTTTCACAGCATCTGAGCTGGGTCTCCATTTTAATGGACAGACAGTAGAGTATTCTAAAGAATATGCTCAGAACAGAGCAGCTACATTTTTCCTTGGAAGTGTCTGTTTCCGTAACCCAGAATTGTTAACTAAGAAGTAGGCATTCACATTACAGATGTCTTAAATTAGACCTATCTTAGCAAGCATGGCAGATGCTAAGAAATGGCAATCCTACCTATTCTAACTCTCTGAGTGATCAATAACCAGGCTGTAAGCATGTCCTACTGCTAACTTAGCATTTAAAGTGGCCTCTTTTTTCAGGAGCCCTCCTTATTTCCAGGGAAGATATATGAAAGGAAGGGAGAAAGATGAAACCATGTTTCCAATGAGAGATCATTAAATGCCTAACCTAAGATATTATCAAGGGATTTATTATTATTATTATTGTTATTATCAATAATAATAATATTGTATTTGTATTTTGTACTGTATTGTATATTTGTGTTTGTATTGTAGATGTACTTTGCTAACTTAAAGACAGTGAATTATCATTGGTTCCAGGACAAGTAGAACTGAAGCTAAGGCATACCAAAATATCTGTGTTTCATAGCACTTGAATCTCCTCTGAGCCATGTACTCTCTTGCAAACCCTGCTTTTGTGTATTCACAGTCTGAAATAATAGAGGTTTTTGTCTCCGTGCAACGGAGTGGAATTTTTTTTAACATAAAATTGCAGATATGAGTTACATGTCATTATGAATGGTTTGGGGACACATGGAATGCTTCAGGGCACCTTTAGAAATATAATTTAAGGCTTGCATAAGGTGGCATTGATGGTGTATTTGATGCAGCCTTCTGGAGATGGACTTTGAATCTACTATTTCCTAAATGATGCCTAAATAATGTCTTTTAAAATTTATTTGGAAAAGAGAGAAGCAGAGTAAGAGAACCTTGTAATGATGTAAGGTAGGTTATCAGAATCCAGTGGAACTCCCCTGATTTTCTTTTATTTCATCCTTTGGATTCCTTGAAATAAAATGTGTTATCCTCAAACTTTGTTTCCCCCTTTATTGTTTGCATGCTACTTATTACTTTTCTGAGCAATGCACAAAGATCATAATTTTTCACACCTGTTTTTGATGTTTGACTGAGGTATCTAAATGACCAATATTACTGCTGGAGGCTCTGCATGTTGTAAAACATACAGAGAGTTATTCAGCAAATCTTCAGTGTTTGTTCTCCACTGATTCCTGGGAGAGTTCTTGGCAGCTATTTTTTAAACTCACTTACTTTCAATTTAAGTATGATGAGTCTTGGTAGTGCTCTGAGAAAACCTGGTTTACTATTGCACAGTTTTGCTATGGATATTCTGTATCCTTCTTTTACCCCTTCTCACTCAATTGATTCAAACATCTCCAAATTTTAGCTGAAGGAACATATGAAGATAGCTCTTGGTGATATGTATGACCTATAACACAAGAGAACTCATATCATGCGCAACTTTCAGTACAAATGTTGTAGGATGTTATTCAGACTGAATGCGAAGGCTCCCTTGCCATTCTGATATCAAAGATGGATCACAAAGCACCTCTGACTTAGTACTTTTCTAAATTATGCATTATTTGGAGAAAAAATATCTTGCAGGGGTTGACAGCCTGAAAGACGATGTAGATCTCCACAGGAGTATCAAAATATTCTGGAGAATTCCCTTGTCTGTATCTAATTCTGCCTCTGCAAACTTGTAGCAGGGAGTCTTTCAAGTTTATAATTTTAATTCTTCTTCAAGTATATTACTAAGGAAATGTGGTAACTTACAGGAAGAATCTAAAGTGGTCCCTTAAGCTTCTTCAGGTATCAATCAAAGGTAAATAAAAGCAGATGCAGCAATTTTATTTCAGTTACTTGGTTATATTTTCATTCTTTGTAAAAAAACCCAAACCATAATTTTGGATATCAGCTTAGTCTCTTGTGGCTCCTTCTGTGCTTGCTACCAATGACAGATCATTAAGTTCTTCCCATGCTCCCACCTGCAGAAGAATTAAGTTTTGGAATAGGAGAATGCGAGATGCAGTATGATATGACTATCATTCATTTGATCTAAAATAAGTAAACAGACTCTCCAAAATAATCAACCTTTCCAGATGTCTCTTTTTAAGACAACTCCATCTCATTTGGCTTCTACACAAGTGCCAAACTAGCTACATTACTGACAGGTTTTTTTATCTTTACTTCACACACCCTCTCCAATGATTGTGAAACACTGAATTTAGTCAAATACCTAATAAAACCTTGGTCTTTCACTTGACTTCTAGTTTATGCCTTTCATCATTATGAAGGGATTATGGATCACATGGGTTTTTTAGTTGTGGTGGTGGGGTTTTTTTGGTTTTTTTTGGGGGGGGGGAGTTTGTTTGTTTGTTTGTGTTTGTTGGGTTTTTT
>VZTX01010644.1:81993-190514 GCA_013400915.1 Pardalotus punctatus | reverse complement strand
TTTTTTTTTTTTTTTTTGTTTTGTTTGTTTGTTTTAACTGGAACAGAAACTCTTTATACTTTGTTCATTGTATTTTTAGCTAAGTCTCCTTGTGCAGAAAGCCTAAACAAATCTCAGTTAAATACAACAACTCTGTTTTTTGTTAAAATACTAGACTGTAGGCAGTGAAGTAGCTAATCAAATTTTCAAATATGTATGCTGCGTTCATGCTTAAATGAGGGTTTATACTTTGAGATACTAGTAATGAAGTTAGACATTTCATTACAATAACTTACGGATCAAGCTAAACCTAACCATACAATTCCACTGATATTCACAGAGAAAACATAATCAAACAGAAAAACCTGTTACCACTAACTCTAGGTATTGGCTATGTCAGAGTATACTTGAAACCATGAATCATGAATTCACAATTAAGAGAGAGTAAGATTCTTAAACTTTGTGATTACATTAATGGAGAATCTAACAATATTTCCATCATTAAAATCACTAGATGGATTTCCTATATAATTAAGTGTTGTTGTTTTGTTTTGTTTTTTTCTGCAAATCCTTCCTCCAATGTGGTACAGCTGCATTAATTTCAGAAAAGTACTCCTACACTGAGTTCACAGTGATATTCATTTAATACAGATCATCATTATTCAAGAGTAGTCTTTAAAAAGATTGAGAAATAGAACAGTGTTGAGAAGCAAGAGACAGAGAGAGATGAAAATTTAAAATTGTTTCTCACAGAGTACATACAGAAGAGTGATCACAGTGATTCACCAGAGGGAGGAGGGGAGAGGGGTCAGGGGAGGAGAAATTTTCCAAGAGGTAAATTATTTGATCAAACAGTCAATATAATGTATTATTTTGCAGATATTTTTAAATGTCCAGCTACAAATTAGTTAAATTTAATACATTTTCAATCAGTTTCTTTGAAGGTAAATTGCAAGAAAATATTTTTTTCTAATATTGATAGAAATGACAGTAAGTGACAGCACATATTGTAATATTTTACAATTTGTAACACACATCTTAGTCCTCAGCTAATCAGCAATTAAAAAAAATAATCTGAAGTGTGGAAACATTATATATTAAAAAGTCAAAAATGAGGAAATTTTTTGAAACGGTGCCTTATGAAGAAAATATTACTTTTAACAAAATCATTATATTTTTGTTCATTGAAGGGAATGTGTTAAAAAATATAGCCTGTGGATAGAATATCTGATTTGTATAGGTGTTGCGACAAAGTTTTATGGAGTTGGGGTCCTGCAACAAACACATCATCATTGTCTAATGTAAGCACTGAATTTTCTGGAAATACCTGAGATAAAGAGAAAATTGTTTCCTATGGGTTGATCTCAAGGTAGCTGCTTTGTTTAAATGATATGATAACTTGTCAAAATAAATACTTTATTTAAAGAGTTAAATGACAACAATATATAAATAAATAGTTATTGACTTTTTAACTAATTTACAAATTAGAGTTTTGAGTTCATAGTTGTAGGTAGAATTGACAGAGTTTAAGTGAGTTGCAAAAGTACATGACACTTTGCTATGGCTGTTCTTTAGCTAGACAAGTTAAGCTAAACACCAGAAGAGAACTTCTGATAAATATTTAAGGTGAAATATGGTCCTTTGTATGTGTATTTGTGCTTTTTCTACTTGAACATCCAAATGTTTATAGAGAAAAAGCAGAAAAAGGTTTTGAACCTGCGCAGCAGATCTTGTTTGATTCAGATCTATGTATGAATGAGTCTTTGAAGATTCTATTTCTATCCTTTAATTAGCTGCATATAGTAAAAATAATAAGGAATTCACAACTTAATTTATTAATTGTGAAATTTCAGATATCAGCAAAGCTGTGTATTACAAAGCAATACCTGTGAACTATGGAACATTTTAAAAGCTAAGTCCATGGAATAGACAGAAGGGCATTTTATTCTACATGACAATAGAAATTTAGATGAGACCAAGTTTTCATCCTGAAGAACAGTGGTACTTTTGTCATAACTGCTTTTAAAAATAGCTCTAGCAAGTATCCTTTATTTCATAGCTCTGCACTATTCATCTTCTCTGCAGTGACTGAGTGATGACCCTTGCAACTGTAGTAATTAAACTTTCGAGTTGTATAAAGGGCCTCTGAAAGTCTCAAAAGGAGAATTACAAATTAGAACTCTGACAGCCCAAACCTCTGAAAAGAAAGAGTCTGCTTCCCCTAGGCGTTTTAACTACAAGTCAATCTTGACAGGTAGAGTTGGGTGTGGTGAAAAAAACCCATCAAACAGGTTCAACATACTAGATCATGGACTTTAGGCTAGTAATATATCTGCATTTTCTATCATTGATCAATCAAGGTGTAGTACAGATGAAATCACATCTGTAGCTCTTCACCATTCAGCCTTCAGCAGAGAGGCTCTCGTCTGACTATTACATATCCATTCAAGACTTAAGCTGTGTTTTAAATGTCTGAATTAGAACATCTGTCCTGGGATAAAAAAAAAAAAAAATTGAGGCACAGCTTGTGCCAAAAAGGTCTACCATAGAGTGTTACTCAGTTCCCCATAAGCCTGTCTTACCTCACTTTTTAACTCACTATTTTTTAGCTATTGTTTTCATAATTTCTTAAAACAATATGCATTGAAAGAAACAATTAAAATCAACTTTACTAAAAGGCTTCTACCCTCAACTGCCTTATTAAGCCACAGTAATATACAATTAAATAATAATTAGCTAATGACTTTTGATGAGGTAGAATTATAATTAATGAATTTTAAATTAAAGTATTGACCTTGAGTGATAATAAACTACACTAGAAGTTAATAGTTAATTGAAACTAGAAGTTAACATATTATACTTCAGATTTTCAAAATGCTGGGGGTTTTAGGGTGGTGACTTTCCTCCTTTACTCAATGACATGGGCATGATTCACCATCTTTTACCTTTAACACCTGGAAAAATATATTCTCGTAGATTCAGATGTAGCAGTTTAAAAATTTATTGTTGAGGGTGAATTAATTTCATCTATTGACTAGTTTGTATTGAAATGATCTGGAAATTTTCATACGGTCTTACTTCAGAACAATGAAATCCTACAGATAGATGACATCGAGTAATAGACAGTGGCTTCAAAAGTTTTTTCTTTCTAAATCCAAGACAGAACAGCAGTGATTTATGTAGATTTATCTTGGTGACTTGCATGCTCTTACCAAGGACAACACATATTGACTCTCATGATGCACAGGAAAAAATTCAGTTAAGTAAAATATGAGGAATTAAAAAATGTGTCATAACCCAAAATTTATTGCATGTATGTTAAGATGATTTTCTCCATTCTGTGTCAGTAAAGTGTGTGAAATATGGTCAGCAGGTGGAAGGAGGTAATTTTCCTCCTCTGCTCTGCCCTTGTGAGACCTCACCAGGAATGCAGCATCCAGCTCTGGGGAACACAACATAAAAAAAGACATGGACCTCGTGTAGTGTGTCCAGAGAAGGGACATGGAAATGATCACAGGGCTCAGCTACCTCTCCTATGAAGTAGGATTGAGAGGGATGAGGCTGTTCAGCATGAAGAGAAGGCTCCAGGCAGATCTTCTATCAGCCTTCTGGTGCCTAAAGGACACCTGAAAGAGAGCTGGAAAGGGACTTTTTACAAGGGCATGTAGTGATAGGACAAGAAGCAATGGCTTTAAACTGAAAGCAATAGGTTTAGATTACATTTTAAGAAGAAGGTCTTTACTGTGAGGTCATGCACTGGGACAGGTTGCCCAGAGAAGTTGTGGATGCTTCATCCCTGGAAGTGTTCAAGGCCAGGTGGGATGAGTCTTTGAGCAACCTGATTTAGTGGAAGGTGTCCCTGCCCGTGGCAGGGGAGAGAGACTTGGAAGTAGATGATCTCTAAGGTCACTTCTAACCCAAACTATTCTGTAATTCTATGATTAAAGATTCTGTTCAAGGGGTTAATATTATGCTCTGGAAGTATACTCACTTACTTATGGCAGAGTGCTGTTTAGTGAGGAGTTTTAAATTTTGTTTAGTGGGAAATATTAATCTTTTTTGCATTTCTGCCTCAGGTTAAAATAAGTGTTAGGTTCAGTGACTGTTTGATACTGTGAATTTGTATGAAAATAAACACCAGTACAAAAGCCGTTTTTATTTTTCCTCTCAGACATATTTTTTTAAATTGTATCCTCAAGTGACATTACAAAGCATCCTCCCCTTTAAAAGAACATTAATCCAGACACTATGGAAAAGCAGTCATATGGATATTTGCATTGAGACTCTGTCGAGTGTTTGTAAGACAAGTATGTTTTTAGTAATTATTACCGAGCTTTTCAGTTTCATGGATCGTCTGATAGCACCCCACAGTTCACGTTGAAAAGTAGTCTGTTCTGCAAGTAGTTCCATTGATTTCAAATAAATGATTTCAGTTGGATTTTCTTTTGAAGAATGGAACACAGTTCAGGCCCCCTGTTGTTATACAACAACATACATCCACTGGATTTAGTAAAATTGCTCTGCTTTAGACCAGCTGAAGATCTGGCACATAAATCATGCACAAATGCTATTCCAGTACACTGGGAAATCAGTAAGGCTTTTTGGAAAGTAAAGATCATCTGGAAATTCTGGAACTGTTCCAAAAAGGCTTAAGCATAATAATTATTATTGATGGTATATTGCTTCTGTATTTCCAACAGTGAATAAGGATGGCAGAAGAATGTATTAGAATAGATGTTTTCGGATTAACTTCTTTATGCATAAAATACCTTCCTCCAACTCTGATGAAGGTTTTTTGCTTGTGTTTGACTAATAGTAAGAGCTGATAGAGGGCAATAAAAATAGCCTGGTTCAAGACATACCAAGAGGCCAGTCTGGCAGAATAAACCTCATTTGTTTGTTTCCCAGCCTCACACTTACATTGATAAGCCTTTATATTCTCAGCAGGATGGGTCCTGGATCCTGAGCACAGATCCTGTTTCTGCTTTCATTTATAATGCTGCCAGAAATGCATCTTCCTAAACAGTCACCTTCACTTTGACTTATAGAATTTCCTCTCTTTTATTTGAAAAGGAATTTTTTTAGACTGCAAGCATAGTTAGTAGGAATGCACCTTGAAGCAACATTTCAACACTGTATCCTGTGCTTATATCTTTCAAATAAAGCATCAGATAAAGAACAAGAGATCATCTTCTTTATGTTGTCTTTGTGCTCCAGTTTTGATTCTGACCTTCTCATAAAGACAGGACAGGGAAATGTGTGAGTGAGTCTAGGATACTGCTTTCCAGTCTCTGTTGAAATGTCAGATGTAAATGTTGATGCAGAAGGAGCTCTGGAGCTTAGTAAAAGCTTTTTTTTCCAGGATGAAATAGAACATGTAATGTCTAGAAAAAAAATTTACACTTAATTCTGATTTGAAAACAAACTAGCCCTTATATTTACTTCATGGATACACTACTTCTGGTCAGCACACAATTGTTGAAATGCTTGTTAGTTGGTCATTAAAACAACACCATAATGATTTTAGTTCATTTTACCAGAAAAAAGGTTATACAAATTATTCACCCATTTCAAGGTCCAAATTCAAGACTAGGCTTTTTTCAGCTGAACCATTTGATGAAAATGTATGAACTCTTGTATTTTTCATGTACTGAATTTTCAAAAGAAGTGTTTTAGCACTGTTCTAACCATCAGCTTTATGAAAGTTTACAAACATATATATATTTTCATATACATATATTCATGTGTTTGGCTGTTTTGAGGAAAAGAATCTGTTACTTCTCCTTGGGGTGCCATGACTAACTGCATTTGAACCAGAGCAATTTTAGTGTCAGTACTCCGGGGCATGTTAACTTTTGGCTCAGTTCTGCAGAGATTTGCATGAAGTGCTGAGCATCTACAGCAGTGACTGCCTTCCCTGGCTTTCACTCAGAGATAGGATTCACTCCTTTGCTCAAGGACAATTAGAGGACTATGCAAAATCCAAATGGATGGCCGAATTATGTTATATTCATTAACATCAGCTGTAAAGCAAAGCATTCAGGTAATTGTGTCAAAAAACCCAACTCCCGGTCATCTATTGCATATGCAAAGCAAGACGGAATTTTTACTATCACCTGTTTTTCATGGGTTGAAGTTCCTTGTAATTACAAACTCTGTATTAACCTATATTAATATATTCACATATATATTAATATATATATGAATTACTGCAAAGTGTTTATATATATGTGTGTGTATATATATAACACAAATATGGAAACATATCTTGTGTGCAAAAATAGACAGTGGGATGAAAAGTGTAGAAACTGCAGTTCTGCACAAATGACTCTGATCACTTAATGACTCATAATGGCTCTCTGAAAATCTGAGGCGTAAAGTAATGAAGTGCAGCTCGTTGACAGCTACCCACATGTGACAGCCTTTACAGTAATCCAATGATACAGCAGTGATATTATGTAACAAAATTTTAAAAACTTTTGACTGAATCAAAGTAGAGTTTGGACATATCACAGAATATCCAAGTTGCAACAGCCTCTTTCACTATGAGCTCCATCTTAATTAACAGCTGAAAATGAGCATGCAGTTTTTTTCTGGAAATGTGCTTGTGGTTTGGTGCCAGAGGGCAATTGCCCACATCAGAGAACTTACATGTTATCTGTAAAAGCTTGGTACACGTTTCCATCTCCAGTTTCATTCAAAACCCTTACAGCAAATTTTCATACAGTGAGTGACCTCAGAGACCTGAATGAATGGAAACTGTTCTATAAAATATTGTTCCCATGACTTTTGCATGTTCTCTGGTTTTGCCTATAAACAAGATGCTGAATTTGCAATCCTGTCTAAATTTGGGCAAGTGATAAAACAAGAAGAATATGCACTTATGACACACACATGTTTTCCTTTCTTGTCTCAGTAATTGTACTACTGAAACAAAGAGCATCATCTTTCAAATTTGTATTTTTAGGGGACTATTTCTGAATATTCTTGTAAATAAAATGCTAGCACTATAATTTTGAAGAAGCAATTAGAGTTCAAGTACCCTTCCAACAAAGTTGTTTATGTAGAAAACATCAACTCAGCATTTAGGATTTTTAAGTAACTCTGCCCTCCTTTGGTTTCCCTGGTATTTACTTAGCACTTATAGGCAAAAGTACTCAAAAATATACAGACATAAATGGAAGGGGAAACAAAAAGAAACAAGCCTTCAAAAGCATTCTTTCTTTGGGCTTCCATTGCATCCCAGTATTCCTCCAGCATTCCAGGTTTTTAGTCTCATGTTTATATCAGGGACATCTCACACTTCTTTTTATGCACTCGTTGTTCTTTATTGTGTCTGGACATTCAGACACAACAATCAAATATATGTGTTTTGAAGATATTTGGAACTGGGGTTCACTTCTAAAATGCTCCTCACATTTTTCAGAATACACTTGTCTTATAGAAAAATAAGAACTGAACACTACATAGAATAGCTGTGCTTAAATGACATCCACATAGGGATTAAGACATAATAAATGCTGGTGATTCTGTAAGAAATATCTTCTTGCAGGAACTGTGAAAGCTTACTTTTAAATATGAGTACACCACTACTTTGAGCAAGGGATATCATTGGTTAGCAGGATGTTCTGTCCTTTTGTCCTGTACCTGGACTGAATAATATTGCAGAGAGTATAAGTCTGAAATGAATTAGATTATTAAAATTGCCTTTCCACTAAACAACACTTTGATTGGCCGTCTAGTGAATTGGCCTGGGAAGTACACAATGATGGTTAGAGATTAAAAATCACCTGTACAGGCTCTGTTCTCATAATCATTTAAATATGAAATATGAAGTAGAATGAAACACAAGGCAGTTCTCATTGACATGGATTTTAATAGGAACTTTGTGCAGGCAGCTGAAATTTTGTCCATAACCAACAATGTAATCTGATAGGCACAAAATGAAGTCAGAAAAAACTGTATGTAGACCATAAAATTATATGTTCCAGTCCTGTAAGAAGAAAACCAAAAGAACCATTTCTTTTTTTTTTTTTAATTTTATTTTGTAATAGGAAAATTTTGACATTAGACAGCATTTTATTAACATCACTTCTAATTCTCTGTTGTTCTTTACGATGTTTCTACTGTATTTTTGCTTGAAGAAACTGCAGGCAATATTTTATGAAGTGTATGGAATGGAACGGCTCACATGCATGTTCATTTGCACATGCACCCAGAGTAGTGTGTCTACCCACTAAAAACTTTGTATGATTGCAGAACAACAGGCACAGTATAATTACTTCTCTCCTTTGCATGCAGTACTTTAGTTTATAGATTGATAGTACTTGTCTGCTAATTTCATAGAATGTAATTAAATTAGCAAAAGCGAACCAACAAAACCAACACATCAAACCATACTGAAGTTTTTCGTGAAAGGTACTGGGTTATCTGAAGAAGACACTGGTATGCTATTGCTTTTCTGCAACGGTACAATATATTAATGCATTGTACTTTTGCCATAGGAACCACTGTGACTGCACAAATGGTTTTCCTTCTGTATATACCCTTGTATGCTTGTGATTTGCTCAGGGCAATGTACAGATGGGTTTCCAGTCCTGCCTGACACAAGTCTGCTTCTTTCACCAGAGAAAGCTCTCACATTTTCCATACCAATTCCACAGCATGAGAAATTACTTTCTGATTGCCATATCAAATGATTGCCATACCGATGCACTTGCTACACAATAAATATCCTGATAACTCTGGGATAACAGTGCTCATTTGAAACATTTATTCATGTCTCTCTCCCATCTGGAAATCAACCTCTATATTCATCTATCTTGACATATATTTCGCTGCTGCATTTTCATAGTGGCAGGACACTCACAAACTGAAAACTTCCACTAAACGTGTTCATACAAAGGTGTGTGGGAGATAAAATGGTGGGTCATGACATCTGTTATGTTTCAGTTCCCTGTGCAAATACAGCTGTCATATACATTATTATTCAATAATGTAAAGGACATCAGTTGTGCCTACTTATATGACAAATTCAACATGAGTCACTCTGAAAAATACTTCCAGCTTCTCAGGTCATAATAACCATTTAAACACAAAGCTATTTACACTGTTAAATGTGGGTAGAATTCTAGACTGCCTCCAAGAAAGTATTTTTATTAATATTTCTGCTTTGTGCAAATGGGAGCTGTCCATGTAGCACAGAGCAGCCAGGCAGCAAATGTGGCTGCTATCAGCTGTAAGAAGCAGCTAATTGCCTATATCAGCACCACAGCTATATCTCCTTGCTAAGGATGAGAAATTACGTACTCCCTTTATACAGGAGTTCATTTAGTACTATGTCATGCACAATTACATTCCTCTATGATTACCAAAATCTGGGGTGGCAGGGGGGGAACCAAAACTGCTCCACCAAAACAACCCCACCAAAACCCAAAAAAACCACCCCCAAACCAACAAAAACAACACACAAAACAATTTTTTCCTTGAAATTATATGAGTAAGTATGAATCATTGTCTGTGGGGGGAAAAAGAATGAAAAAACCCCCATGCAAGTATTTGTCACTTCTAAAAATTGCAATAATCTCTAAGTAATGATCTATTTTTTCAGGAAAGCATCTTAAAAAATACATCTTGCATGTATTTAAGACCATCCCCCTTTGCCAAAACTGACAGATATTTTTTTAATTTTCCACTCTTTAGTGCTGCACTGGGATTCCTTTACTCTTCTTATCTTGTACTGTACCCATTAAAATAAAGATTAAGGTCAGAAATACCCAATGATCCGGAAGTCTTCACCTTTCAAAACGTTCAACCTTTAAGGTTTTGTTCTGATTGAAAGTTCCTCTCTTATATAAACAAGTGGAATTTAGTTTTAGCTGTTCCAAACCACATTTCGATATTTTCCAGTTCTTCACTCACACGCTCTCTGAGGGCTTCCTGAAACGCATGTGCACTAATAGCGATGAAGGACTTGGTGCAGCAAGAGCAGGAAACTCCCGAGACATTGCCTGGTCTGTGACATGGAGTACTAAAGAATATGAATTTGTACTGACCTTGCTGGCACTATGTGAGTATTATGCAAAACCACATTAAATGTTAAAATGTTATACAAAGAAACCACAGTCTAGATAATTAAGAAAAGATAAATGGTAATGGCAGCCTAACTACCCTTGCAGAAGAGACACAGACATTTTGTTTTCTCAATTTTTTCAAAGTTAAATAAGATTAATATCAGATGTGTCACATAGATCAGAGGTTGAACATGTTGTCTGATTTCTTTCCTAAATAGTAAGCACAACAAGAGAGATATTTGTTTGCAAAAACTTTTCAGTTATGCTGAAGATATTTGATCTGAATTTTGGAAGCAAAAGAAGAATGTCAAATTCATGTAGAAATAGGACATGTTGTTTTATTCCATGGTCATTGAGGAAAATATATTACATTACCTCTCATCTTCTCTTAAAAACAATATTGTGCTTCATATTTTATTTGGTTTTTGACTACAATCAAATGGATGCCAGAGAGCTGTTCAGTTAAATCTGAAATAAATACTTAGATTTGGTCTACTCGGTAGTTCTCTAACTTCTAATGACTACATCCACCCACTGACTAGTTCTCTGTTATCTCCAATGGACATCAGAGCAACAGCCTCAACAAGATACCTAGACCACAGACATCCAAGTGTGTTTGGAGCTGCCTTCCAGTTCTGAACCATACTTCCAAAAATTTTAATATGCAGCTGGCTCAGCATCTCTGGCCCAGAAGCTGTGATACTTTCTATGATTTACCTTTATGCTCCTAAAGCTGGTTTCTTAATCTTTATAGAGATAAATAATACTAAATCTTCAGTATCCACTGATATTGAAGCTGATGGATAACACACAAAATGAAGATTATTGGCATGCCTATGACTTTCAGCATCAGGCTTGAATTGCAAATTTCAATAAATATGAGCTGTGGCAGAAATTTCTCATTATCCTAAATGCATCTTTTCTGATATCTTAGTTTGCCTTCAGAAAGCCCATTGATCTTTCTTCCTGGAATACAATAGACTCTGATTTTTAATTTGTTCTAATATTGTCCAAATAAACCTAAAGATATCACAATACTGGAAACTGTGATAAAAACAAGATAAGAACACACAAGTTTGTATAAGGATAAAAATAAAATAACTTTTCCCATTGTAAGGTTTAGAATTCTTATGTATTATTAAGTGTAATATTTATGAAAAAGGTAAAGCATTACCTGGTTGAAATAGACTGTCTTTAGTTTTATGGTGCTAAACATCAGAAACAGGCTTTGCAACCAGAGTAAACAACTCTTTTTTGGCACATCTTTTTATATAGGTGAAACTACCATCAATGACATCTTAATGATGTGTCTGAAGAGACACTATCACCTTCTGTAACACCCTGGACATTTCATGTATGGGGCTTTTGCTCTGGGTAGACACAAGGGAGAAACACCGACCAGATAGTCTCAAGAGGTAAAAATCACACAAAGTTTTACTGGCAAACTACAGAAAATCAAGGAGGCTTGGCAAAAGATTTAGTGCAGCATAAGACACTTGTCACAATATTGACTTAGCCCATTCAATTTAGCAGTCTTTAAATCTATTCAATGTTACATTCCATGAAAAGAGAGTTGGAAGGAGAAAAAGAAAAAAGGAAGAAAGAGAAGAAAGCTGAAGAAAAACAGACTCTACCTACTCCTGGTTTCCTGAGATGTAACAAACAGAAAAATCCAAGATCAAGGTAGAGTTAACAATGTGCTTGCCTTGTGGGAAGCCTTCTTATAAACCCTTGTGCCATTGTGTGTTTTCATCTCTGGTCACTCAACCAACTCAGGGGCTGGGTCAAGCAACACTGAGGGGCGGCCAACAGTGTGCCAGGATGGACAGACACTGCAGGGCTGGGGGGCGTGGGGGACAGCTCACCATCTCACCAGATTAAGGCCTGACCCACTCCTACCACACACACTCCAAGCATCCCAAAATGTCTCAAGTCATTAATCTTTCCAGGCTCTGACACCTTCCTCCAGTCTTCTGTATGCTAGGTTACTAACAAAACTAAAAGCTAAATGTTATTGTTCATACATTAATATTTAACCGTTATTTAAACCAGAAAGTCTTTGTGATATGAACAGTTTTGTCTGATGTGAACTGTTAGTTTGTGTATCATGTTTGTGCATGATTTCTTTTCTCCTCTTTACCGTTCTAGAAGATCTTTGAAATTGTTTTGTGGAACAAAAATAATAAATTTTATGAGTTTCATTATACATGGTACTGCTGGTTGAACAGCAATTTTGCTCCTCCTCTCCAAAACCAGTGGAATTGTGTTAAAGTGGGAAGACATGCCGATTTGATGGATGACTGCTGTTAGCTTGTTTTGTCCTGAAACTTAGTAAAATTCATATTTATTTGCTCTTTTCATTGTGAAGTTACAATAGTGTTGAGTGTTTATTCAGTAGGTAACAGTTTCTTCCTCCCTTTATCATGAAGCAGAGAGCATGACAGGCCTGTGCAAAACCCAATGAATACTCCACTAATTTTAAGAATGTTTACATCAAAGTTAGAAAAAAAGTTATCATAGGCTTTTGTCGATTGTTTTATGACAAATTTAGTCACTATCTATTAGGAATAAAACATAATCCCACAGTCAAAAAACCCCATCACCATTGCTATACATATTTATTTTGTGTAAATTATAATTATTATTATTATATGCAAACTATTATTACCATTTGTGAATTCTGTAGAATAGTTTAAATACATGCAATATAAATGCAGACATCACAGATCTACTAGCTTCATCTATGCTACTGAAGAGATCTCCAGGGAACAGCCTCTTGCTTCCAGGTTAAGTGCTGCAGGATATCCCATGACTGTATTTTCCAAGAAGATGCTCAACAACAGAGCTATGACATCTGCACTGCCTAGAACATGGCTAAGTCCACTTTTGCCTCCATGTAGTGTCTTTTTAGTCCTAGGACCTAATTACTGTTTTTCTTACATGTATATAATGGGACTTTGACCCAGTAAAAAGTTTCTCAAACAATGTGACAAATGTAATTTCATTAAACGAAATGGTGTCATTACAGCATTATTTTCGAGGTCTATATACTGAGTCTCATGGTATCACATGGGATCGTTATGGGGATATTACATGGTGTACAATTTACCAAGTGTGGCATTATCTACAACAGGCAGAAGTCAGTGTCATGTAGTCTTTGAAATTTCCTTTTGGAAGTAGCCTCTGGTGTGAACTGTACAGCAGAAAGGCATCAAAGTATGTCTTAGAGGGAACTAGAATTTTCTGTGAGAAGAGAGTTTATGAGTAAATTAAAAATTAAACAGTATGGATAATCAAGAGACAAAGACTCAGGGGACCTAATTTTCTTCAGCCTATAGTGCAGTGATGTCTCTCTTTAAGCTGAAAGGTTTGTAACATAGCTCTTATCAGGACTTGCAGTTGGATAGAGCTGGAGTAATAAAGTTCAGGGAACACATGACCAAAGCAAAAAAAAAAAGTTACCAGTTTTAATATACTTTAATTTTTCAACCAAAGAAAATAATGGTAAAGTAGCTGGCAATAAATACTGGGTTTAGATTTTTAAAAAATAAAGTATTTGATAGAATAATAAGTATTAAATTATAATGGCTATATGTTATTCTAATAACGTGCTTCAGGGAGACGCCTGTTTCCCTTCTAGTGAACCCACAGGGACCCAGGTATTGATATCTAGCATTTGGCATTGTCCACACTGCTTAGTGTATAATCTCGATACCACTGAGTTGTTTGCATCTATTTGTTCACAGATCCATCAGACACATTTTGTTTATCATCCTTGTTTTTTGTCCTTGCTCATTGCATGACTACGGAAGTTTTCTCCAAGTGGGGAGGGAGAGTTTAATTTTCTGTAATGATTAAAGAGGTAAAGATATCCCCCAGTGGGAAGCTGTCCTTCCAAATCCTTTTCAATGGATAGGAAGAGTAACACAATTTTTACTTCATCCCTTTTCCCTAGACTCAGTTTGGAGTAGCTCAAAACACTTTACAACAGATGTTCTGCTCTCTTAGCCTTCTGGATCCTTCTTTGAGCTGAAACATTTTAAAAGTGTTCTTTCAAGGCTACATTCTTCATAATGTGGTCCACATAATTATATTATTTTGATTGTCTCACATATACAACATTCGCGTTTCTAAGTCAAGACAACAAAGTGCCAGGAAACAATCATGGCCTGGAAAAGGATGATTTGGCATGATCTGATTATTGGTTGTCAGAGAGGTTTGTCTAAGAAAATGACTTGTGAACCATAGCCATACAGGCTTCTTAGAGAGAGGCGTGTTTTCCTCTTCTCCTAAAAGAACTGCAATACTGAAGGGACCTCAGAAACACAGAACAGACAACTGAGGACCATAAGATCAAGTACACTGTCATTTTTCCAGTACATTGGCACAAACTGGAACTATTTCCAAATTGTACATTGCCTACATAGCTGATGAGTTTACATAACTTAAGGTTTTTAAATATAGCTTCAGTAAATACCTGTCAAGAATGGTTTTATTAGATGGATCCTGACACAAAATGGCTGACCTTCTGTAATCCTATCCTGCCCTGCTTTTATGACCCTATGATTAAATGTATAAATACCGTCAGGAGCAAGAAGCTTAAATTTGGATGGCAGCAGAGTTTTTTATACCCAAATAGCTTCAAAAATACGGTAGAAGACCCCTTTCAGAGGTCACCCAACATTCCAGTATATGTAGCCTTGCACAGAATCAAAATTCAGGTTCATGACTCAATGTTTCTGAGAAAAACTTAGGTTTGCGAGTACTTCAACATTTGCAGGAGGCAGATCATTGACACTTTTTTGGACATTGACTCTGAAATTCTGCTTAATTTACACTTCAAACATAAAAGCTTGTTAACAACCTTGCCCCAGCTGTAAAGCAATTGAAGGGTTTATGGGGAATATCCAGAGGCAGAACTTTAGGTACTCTAGACTAATTTATTTTAAGGATTATGAGATGTGTTAATCAAGCTGAAAATTTACCCTAACTGCATTAAACATTTCTTTTACCAGAGGAACCCTTGTACAAATCTTTTTGAGGTAATATAGTGGACTAACAATTTAATAGACTTAAGTTACTAAATTAAATAGATTCCTGAATGTTCAGTCTGTTACAAATTTGTTTCAGCTTGAAATGTGAGGCTGTAATATGGAACTTTAACGTCACAAGTGCTTTTAGGTTTAAGTTTGACCATCTTTAACAGCCAATTTACCTTGATTCAAATATTTTCCATTACATCTAGTACTATGAGCTAGCAAAGTCTAACATCTATAAATCTGAAAAAACAACATAAGGAGCAGATACTGTATTTGAATTTACAAAAATGTTGGTATGTGTGAACAAATTCATATGAAATAAAAATTATGAGAAAGATGTTCATGCTATGAATGACTTAAAAAAACCTATGAAAATTATCAGAAATGTTGTGAACTTTCTTCCTTTCTGCTAAACGGAAGAAGTATGAAATCATAATCAGAAACACTATTTTGTGCCATATAGGTATTAGCTGAAAAAATCTCAATTTAAATCTTGAAACGGCTTCAACACCTCTGGTTCTCTGATTTATTTGAGACAAATGACATAACCGTTGAAGGAATTTAAAACACTGGATTGTTATTACAGGGTTTATGTTTTTACAAACTGCTTCTCTTTCATTTCAAGAACATCTTTGTGGAGTCTTCAGCTACGTTATGAGACAATATTTATTCCAGCTACCTAATAATTTATTCAGCATTCATGGTCTGGTAAAGAGTATGTTTTCAAAGACAGAGTGAATTCATTTGCAAACATTCCTGCAAGGAGGATGATTTTCCAGCAGAGCTGGAAAGAAAGGGCTAGCATTTAGGCATACCAGAATATGAGCTTGCTCCTGCTTTAGAAGCCCATCTCCAGGGCTGCATATTGCTTACCTTTTCTTAATTTGAGAGACCTTGAAACATTAGTCCCCAATGTTCTTTCAGCTATTGCATGCTTCAATTATTATTTTTTTCCAGCAGTTTATTTCAACAAAGCTGCTACAAACAACATCAGGATAAGTTACAGACTTACAAAAACTGCAATGACTAACATATAGTCAGAATAAATTGCAGTTTTTGTATTTCAATATAGTTTCTTATGTATCTTCACTGTCAAGGCTAAACTACTAATTAAGAAACAATCCTGCAGCATTGCCAGGTGTTCAAGGGAGTAAGAACTTCCTTGGTTCAACTTTATTTAAACAGATATGCTTATTCCTGAATTTTGCAATTTCTCTGTTGAGGTTATACAAATCCATTACAAATTTTAATACGGAATACAATAAACTAGACAAGAAAGGTTCCTTTAGGGCCTTGTCCTAAAGATCTTAGTAAAACTTTATTCCAATTTGAAACCAAAATTCCAGAATCTCTTCCTGATTACGACTTTCCACTATTAGTATCTATTCCTTTTACTATTCTTTCCCCTATATTTGTACAGAAATCAGACATTGTGGGATAAAAAGGCAAATGAGAAGATTTTTAAGGATCATTTAATTCTTTCAAGCCAGGAAAGGTTTCTTGTCATCTTTGGGTTTTGTGTTTATCTGTTTTGATGATTCAGTTCTAAAGGAGATGAGATCCTTCTGTATTTTGTGGCTAGTCATAGTGTCCAAGTTCTTCAGGGAAAATTCAAAACCTCACAGACTAACACACTGAAGAATGTTCTGAATGGAAGTAAAAGTAGGTATGAATCTGTAAGTTTGCCCATAAAATGTACACATAGTACAGTGACAGCCAGACTGCACTGTAAGATTCTGTGCTTTGACCCAAAATTCATCATTTAAACACAAGGGATTTCAGTTAGTATAAAATCAGGAAGTTCACAAAAATTTTTTACAAATGTTTGAGCTGTGGATTTTTAAGTCTTCTGAAGAAAAACTAAAAGGAATGAATATACCAAGTGAAAATACTGAGTGATAATATGGAGTGTTTCCTGTCCAAATTAATTATTTTATTCCCATAAGCCAATTCATGTCCTCACAGAAATTTGATGTGCTAAAGAGAGGTTTTATGAGACACTTATGAATCACTGTTAAATGAGAAAGTAGATTGTATGTGAATATAGAAAGCAGAATGAACTCAAGACTTCTAAGGAATATATAAAAAGTAGAGTTTTGCTGTTTCCTGTGGTTATTGTGTTTGGAAGAGCAAAGAAATTTATCATCAAAATAGTTTTTAGACTCTATGGGTACGACAAAGAGGAAAATGGAGACACTGGAAAGGATTTGGGGCATATAACTAGGGAGACGATTCTACAGTTTACAAGAGCTTTTTTTCCTCAAAGATTCTACTCTGTCCCATAGTTTTCCATCTCCCCTCAGGTTGCTGTCTATCTTGTTCAATATATTGCCTTTTCTTTCCAATTCTTTTAATCTTTTTGAATTTCCATACTACAAACATTTGTGTATGAGGGAGGATGTATTAATTATTTATAGTAAGCAGAATTACTGGGATTGTTGTCCCAGTAAGGCTGAAAAAAAAGACAAATAATTGAATTCTTGTTTGTGTATTGAATTAATTATCATGAAAAATTCAGATTTTTTCCTAAATTTTAAAAAAGAAACCATTTTCATAGGATTTTTTCCAACAAAAGTAAAAAAAAATATTCCTTGAATTTTCATCATAAACACTGAGACCAAAACAGAATTGTTGCTTCAATTTCCAGGATCAAGTATTTCACTTAATTTGACAATCAGAATAAAAATATGTATTTATGGCAAGTGCATCAGTCATAGTTGATACACAAGAAAGAGAAGAGTTAGTTGTAATTGCCATTTGAAGTGAGGGTCATTTTGAGGTCTGTAGTTTATTTAAAGATTTTGTTCTTCTTGGAGTAAGAAGAATAAATAGGGTTTAATATCCTAAGTATAGTCATAATTTTCCTTATGACATATAAAGAAACTGATTATAATATCATGTATTTAATGGTTACAATGACATACTACTTTTTCTCACTTTTTAATTACATTTTTGTTATTATCATAACAAAATACCATACAAAAATAATTGCTATTCTCATTACATACAGACAAAAGGATATAGCCATAGTTACTGTAGAGAAAATTACATATTCCTCTTTATTTCTTTGCTCTACAGAATGAAGTATTGGGCATTAGGTTAAGTTACCCTCATACTTCAATGTCATTGTGATCCTCAAAACTCATTTCAGTTTCCATTTAAAGCTGAATCAGCTTTCAACAGAGAAGTTACACATCTGGGCACTCCCAGATAGTTATGAATGCTGAGAGGGTCAATCTCAGCATTTAATTTAGCAGGTAAGTCAAATAAAGGTCTTTGGGATTTACTTTATCTTTACTTTTTAAAAAATTTTTCCCATTTTCTTGGCAACCTTCCTTCCTTCCTTCCTTCCTTCCTTCCTTCCATCCATCTGTTTGTAAAGAAAGTATTGTCAAACTGGTATGAAACCTGTCCTCCATTTTATCACAGAATTTATCAAAATTAATTTTTATCTCTGAAGTTAGTGCTCAAGATTCTAGGTTCACAGAAAAAGTGCCATTCTTAGTTCCATATTTATAGACATTGGAAACTCTGAGAAAATTCAGTTAAAATTAATGTGCTTTACCTGCTGTTATAGGGAAGCAAATAACCCCTTTCCTTAAACTAGTTTGTGAGGAATAGAAAGCTACTACATACTGAGCCTTAAAATTTTTGTCCACATCAAGACTTTTTTCAGTGAGACCTGTTTTAGATTTTAGTTTTTATTAGTTTAGTTTAGATTGTAGTTTTAAATTTAGATTTTTTAATTAAAAGGTACACCAGTTGTAGTTTTTTTGTAATTCTACTAGTGATCAGTACAAGCCTTGGGATTCAGCTGTAATGCAGTCCTATGTATTTTGCACAAAACCAGTCATTATATCAAAAGTGTCTTTGAACCTGAAGTTTTACAGTCAACTGAGAATCTGTAGTCTCTGTGGCAAAACAATGTGAAGAGAAAAGATTAAAATGTGTGTTTAACAGATGTGCATGAGGTTTGCATGAGATGTGGTAGAAGACAGCTGTGGTATAGTATGGCACTGCAAACACGTAAGACATTGAGAAAGAAGGAGATATATCTTTCAGCAGGATACAACACTGTCGCGGTGGATCAAACCAACCCTGCAGGACCCCACGAAAACCTCCTAAACTAAGCACCCCCTGGAAAACACAATGGTCTTTCCCCAGAACTGTGTAATCCCCTATCTGTGTAACCTGACCCTAAATCCTACCCTTCCCTACTCCCCGTTGGTTAAGGGGACTTCTCCCCGCCTCCTGTTATCTGGCCCCAGATCGTCCCTATAACTGGGGGCTCTCGGGGCCATCTTGCTCTCTTTCTACCTTGGATCCCTTCAGAATAAATGTCTGGAACTTCCAGGAGAGAGGGCCTCTGAGTTCTTTGTCTCTGGAGATGCCAGGGCTAATCCGGCCCAGTGGGTGAGTGAGAATTGTGCCTGACACCGGCACGGGTGTGAGGAAAGCCGTTCTGTACAGCACCAAGGGCAGTGCTGGCTGGAGCGATCTCTCTGAAAGCAATAGAGACACTCTCGGTAAAAGCAGAGGCATATTCCAAAACCCCTCCTCGCCCACGGCATTACAACACCACTGATGTGAGTGAGAAAAAATAATATAATTTGTCTTCTGAATAGACGTTGGTAGGTTCATTCAGAAAAAGAAAATGAAGAAGCAGTGACTGTACATTTTTATAAAATCTTTTTTTTCCAATGTAAAAAAAGTACTAGGGTCAGTATTACAAATTGACTCATAATCCATGGTTTCTTACAATTAAAATGCTGGGCTAAATTCACTGATAAAGAATGGCAACAAGGTTAATAAACTTGTCTTTACACTTACTTATGAGATTTTGATATTATATTTTCACATCTTACAGAAATCTCTAGCTACTAACAGATATGTTCATATTTATGGTAGATAATACAGATAAATCTAGCTGTTGGAGACCCTTTAACAGTTATGGACTGCTGAAATTATATGCCAATGGGGAAAAACATAAAACAAAAATCACCAAAGCCTAGCAGACCAGCTTGAGCCCATTGCTATAGCAGTAGAAACATGTAATACTATTGATGTTCCTGGGATCTCATTTTTATGATGCTGTATGAATTATATAGGTAGTGTGGTTGAGAGAAGAAGAGTCCACTAGCTAGGTCTGGAAACCTGAGGTAACTGTTTCATGTTTAGACTTTTTTCTTTTTTTTTTTAATTATTGAAAATAAAATACCCCTTATTCAGAGATATATACATTATCAGTTCTATGCTGTTTGCTTGCTAACCCCAAGAAAAAGCAGTCACCCCCAAAAGACAGGATGTCAATGGGTGAAATCCTCTATCACTCAAAATACCCTCTCTCTGTTCTTGTCTGGCATGCATTCTAAAAGCTGTAGTAAAAGCTCTGAGTTCAGTACATTTATTTAACAGATGTTCCCTAATCACTCTCAAGGACTATTAGTTTCTATCACAGACAGTTTAACTCAGTTTTCTTTTGATACTGGAAGGCATCAAAGGAATCTACTGTAGTACTATCTAGAGCTTAGCAACTGAAAGGTGTGAAACAGAAATCCTCTTTTGTCTTTAGAATTGAATTATTAAATTTACTAATAGTTGAAATAATTTAGCTATTTATAACCACTCTTCTTGCAACTTCAAGAATTTCAATACACTTTGTTTTGCTTGTATTTAAGTTAATAGCACTTGCTATATTCCTATTGCGTAGAGGTGTGTTGGTTTGTCTAGAGTTGCATAAAAGGCTCAGTTGTCAGTGCTTTAACCTATGAATTTATTATCTACCTTGTTCCCTTTGACATCGCTGGTTTTTGTAGCCCAGTAGTAGAGGAAAATACTGCTCTAATACAAAATCATCAAATTCAATTGTATTTAAGACTCATAGCCAAATGTTACACAAGACAGAGCGTGATAACTGTGGAAATGTAGGCGCTATATATGAGGGTTTCTTCTTTGTCTTTTGGCCATGCCTTTTATTTACTGCTACACAGCAGCCCAATTTCACTAGAACTGAACACTCGCATCCCTTCCTTTAGCTTCTGACCAGGTCAGAAAGCTGGGTCAAGTGCTTGAGCACTGAAAACATGTCTGAATCATGCTGGGCTGAGGTGTGCTTAAAACTAATCAAGCTATCTATTTGGTAGGATGTTATATAAAAAGAGAGTATCTCTACCTCTCGTTTCTTAAATGAAAGAGACTTAGACTCCTGTCTTTTTTCTTGGTTTGCTTTTGGCATCTCAGTGAAGTCTGTAAATGCTGAGTGGTTTTAGAGCATTGCCTGTCGACTGTGTCCCTCAGGACATTAAGATCTTGTCAGCCTATTTTCTAATTCCAGTCGGTCTTGTTTCAAGAGTAAATAATCTGACTACTCTGATAGAGGAAGTAATATGTAGTGCTACAAAAGCTCTGGAGGAAAATTTCAGATCAAAAAGGGAAGAACCTACTGAATTTAGGTAGATAGTTACTATGTGTCGTCACAATCACAAAAGCTGGATTGAACTGGTTAAATATAACCAACAAGTTTTTTCTTTCAGTCTGACCTAAATACTTTCAGTTAAAGACACTGTGGTGCTTTATTTTGATGCCTTCTGCAGCAAATAGAAATTAACAGTGTAAAATATCATCAATAATCAATTAAGACTCGATTGTCATAATATCTGAGCATTATACTTTAATTAATACATCTTGCACTTTCAGCACTATTGGGACCTTTCTGAAGCTACAGTCAGGGTTTTTATGTGTAACAGCATATTAAGAGCAAGTCTGTGACACCTTTATACTATTTTTAATGATAAATTTAACAGAAAGCTTAGTGACATCTCAAAAGTCAAACACAGTTACAGCAATAAAACAATTAAAACTTAAAGCAAAATTATCACAAACAGTTGCCACTGAATTTAGCTGCATGGAACAGCATTGATCTATGTCACCTGAAGCTCTACACTTTGAATGCTATTTTTATCTGGTGTTTTGAAGTTGGATAACTGGAGAAATACTTATAGTCACTTCAGTTATCATTCATTTCTTTAAAGGTGCCCTGTAATTAAATAATTGCCACTTTAGAGGTTTTTAAATGGTTATTTTTGAAGTTATTTACTTTTAGCTTTGGCAGTGGAGTTCATTAGCATAATATGAGCACTTTACAAGTTTTAATTAATTCATCACTATGGCATGTCTATAAGGTAATGTCCTTGCTTGACATACCATGAAGATGAGGCCAAATTTTCAGTGCTTGCTTATTGCGACAAATGTGAAACAAGTAGAAGAACCAGTAGAATTTTTACAATCAATAATTTTGAAGAACTGTGAATTGATATCTGACAAGTATCTCACTTTACTAACATTAATAGTCTCTGTAATCAAAATGTATTAGGTAATTTGTTGTTGTGGGGTTCTGGTTTTTATTTGTTTGCTTGGTTTTGGTTCTATGTTTTAATACTGCAAGTCTTATGCCAACCAGAGTAATATTTTTGCACACACAGGGTAATGTTTTATTGCATTTAAGAGACTTTTTTACTATTTTATTAAGACTATAACACACATTACTTAAAATTAAAGGTATAAAAATGGATTAAGGCAAATCATATTATTTCTTATTGCATCCTGTATATTACATTATGGGTTTGACTTTGGTAAGGACAAGTAATTTTGAAAACTGTTATAAGCCAGTGCTATGCAATTTTACAATCTTTCTTATCACATTATGCAGTTATGTTTCTGCTGTGGAACAGTTTTTCATAAAAATATAGTTAACCTCTCCAAAAATAGCAGGAAGGTTGTTTTTCTGCTTGGTAATTTTTATTTATAGCTAATAAGATTGTTAATTTTCATTAACACCAATTACAACTGAAAAGTTAACATACTCAGCAAATTTTATGTAGTGTTAATCATTAATTCAAGACACACACTAAGTGCTGACTAATCAAATCACATCATGCCAAAGGCAAAACTCAACTTGATCATGAAAATAATATTAATCTTTCAGGATATAATGGTTTAAAAATGTGAAGTCTAAAGAATCCTGCAGTTTGGCTCTGTCTGGTCAAAGCGAGAGAAGAGTGGTTGTCAGTACTATAATATGTGATAAACAAAAGTAGAATAATATCTGTTAGGTACCAATCACCAACAGCAAAACCACACAAATTACTACACGGCTATTTTTCTCTCACCTCCTCCTAAAGAATGTTACTGAACTTGCACTACAACCTCAGCCCTAAAGCCTATTTAAGTGTCTCAGGTATTATGAAAGATATTATGAAACACTCTGAAATGGTCTAAGGTTTTTGTCAGACAATCATTAGATGATATACTGTTAAAGTACTGGTATTTTAGAGACTTTGAACAATATTTTTTGTGTGTACTAAACAATATGTATATTTACTGCATATATATGTACATATATATGTGTATGTATGTGCATATAAATACGTATGCATTTATATGTTGGGTGTTCTTAATAGGCAGGGCAGTGAAATATGCACAATCCAGCATTATCTTAGCAGAGCCAACAGAAGCAGCGTTTGTACGACAGCTCACCATCGCTCTAAGTGATTCGTTTAGATGTGTGAACAAGTAGCTAGTAACCAATCTACTGCTTAGATATAGAGAAGTAGAAGATGTATATAAGTAGCCTTCTGATCTGTAATAAACGGCTTTCACCTGATCACATTGATCTGCGTGTGATTGACCCGTGCCCCTGCATGACATGTATACGTACATACATATATATCTATATATCTTTATATCTATATATGTATAAATGTATAAATGTATATATGTATATATGCATATATTAAAGTTCATGGTGATAAAATGCAGGTTTTTCCAGAAGGCAGAATATGTCTAGAGCCATTTTCCTCAAAATTCAGCTATTAATCGAAATTGAGTAATCTTTATTTTTTACAACTTCCCAGTGAGATATAGGTCTTCGTAACCTAGGAACTTGCTGAGCTAGAATCATGAAATCAAGGATCACTAAGGTTGGAAAAGATCTCCAAATCATCCAGTCCAACCTTTCATGGATCATCACATTTTTTGACTATATCACAGCACTAAGAAACACGTCCAGTCATCTCTCAAACACCTCCAGGGATGGTGACTCAGCCACGTCTCTGTGATGTTTGTTCCAATGCCTGACAACCATTTCAGTGAAGAGATTCCTTCTGATGTTCCATCTGGACTTTCCCTGGTGCAGCTTGAGCCCATGTCCTCTTGTTCTGTCACTGGTTGCCTGGCAGAAGGGGCCAACCCCCTCCTGGCTACAACCTCTTTTCAGGCAGTTGCAGAGAGTGATAATGTCTTCTTTGAGTCTCCTCTTCTCTCTCTGCTAAGCAAGTAATGTCCCAGCTGTTAATGAAGAAAACTTGCTATACAAATGCCTTCTCTGCTTAGAGTTCTTTTCTTTGAGTGTGGTAGATGCTGTCCTAAGCCCCTTGTTCTTGAGCTGGACCTTGAATAAAAGTATTCTGCTGCCTGACAGATAATCTCTTATAGGAAAAACAATGGTATCACTTTGAGTTAGACTTCTGAGACTCAGCTGTTAGTTATCCAAGATATCTCACACAGGAGATTAAATAAGGCGGTTTTAATAATCTTTGGGCAGCATTCTGCTGAAATGGCACAGTGAATCCTTTTCTGATTAGCTACAGCCTCATTCTAGAGAAAAATACCAAAATGTCTGATAGTCATCCTCATTTTGTTTGAGAAAATTATGGAAAACCATTCAGAACATGACAACATCACACAGTATAAAAATGTTTATACCTGTAAATGGGACTCTCTCCATTTAATCTATCATTGGTCATCTGCAGTATACCTGGTATTTATGATCATCTTGCACTATTGAAAGACTTTCAGAAGTTACTATCACTTTGGTCCAAGGTTACATCTGCATGTCAGCAGTGTATTACTTGATCTGATGCACCATCTGGGGAGAAATGTACTATTTTTTTTCTCTTCATGTTCGTTATTGTGCCCTAGATCATCTAACACATTTATGCCTTGTCTTTAAACATAGAATTTCATAGAATAGAATTTCAAAGGCACTTTTGATCTTGGTCGGGTGCTAATTAACCCAGAAGGAAAAATACCTAAAAACCCAGTTTGTGGATCCTTGTAGATCCTTGATAGGGTATTAGTCAGCATCAAATGCTTAAAGTTAGGAGATTGGCATTTTGTTTGTTTTTTTTAATTTGTAAGCTCTTAAAAGTTTTTGGTTTTTGATATCAGACAGGAATAACTGATGCATAGGTAAATCGACAATGCTCCACAGGCATTTAAGACCTAGTTCTACTCCTGTACTTATAGCATGAGTCTTCCTTTAATAAACAGGCAGATGTAATGCAGTTTCAGCTTATGGGACACAGATAAAACATAAAACAAAGAAACAAAAGACCAAACAAGAATGAGATAAAAATGTCTATTTTTGGTTGTATGTTCCAGAAGGATATTACTGTCTAAAAACTTTGCTTTGCACACTGACATCCAGTGTAAAGAACATGTCATGTTCTTTACATATGAACAGTCATTATTAGATATGGTGTTAGACTTCATCATCTCACCACACTTAGTTTTGAGTCCAGATTGTTCACAATGCCTGTACAGCTGGGTTTAAATTTGCATGAGTGTTGTCCTGTTCATCTATATCTGCCTGTTTGGTTTTTTTTAAAATCAATCAATCAATCAATCAATCAAGTCAATCTCAAATTTTCAGTAAGCAATTCAGCATTCAAGTAGCACATAGTTGTTAGACTTCAAGCTCCAAAGTTCCAAGGCCTTCCCAAAGACACCATGCAACAAGACTTTTATGCGGCTGTGATAATGTTGAATTACCAACCTTTTCAGAATTTTTTTAAAAAAAAAACTCAACCAACCCAAGAAGTAAAAATTAGAACTTGTTAAAACTCAATTTTCAAATTACAACAGCATTAATGGGAGAGTCGTACATAAACAAACATTTATTTGTTGCAGCTACATTTGTTCAGCAAGAATATGCCTAATGACTACCTGAGCTGACATTTGAAACTGGTAAAAAATAGTAAAATAAATTCAAAAGACCACCTTTTTAGAATTTATGCTGTTTCATAGTGAGTCATGAGGCACTTCATACTGAGATAAGCAGGTTTTAGGTATATTTTTAGATTTTTCCAATCAGGCCAGGAGGCTTTTCTCAGAAAGTCTATTGAAAAGCCAATTACATATACATATACATATACATATACATATACATATACATATACATATACATATACATATACACATATACACATATATATATTTTTTCTTAATTAAAAAAAAAAATTAATTACAGGGACCTGGAATAAGTTAACACAATTTTCTACAATAAGCATGTCAAATACAAATATGAAACCTTAAGGTAATTTGTGATTTGTGTTTCTTAATAATTTAAAATATGGTCTACTCTTTACCTTTATTCTGTCTCTTTGATTTTGTTTTCGAATTTTGAATTTTAGCCAGTTCTCTTTTATGAATATTTTTAGAAATAGGTGAAATTGTCACATGCAAATCACAGAGAGTTGCCCAATAAAATCCTTCAGTTTTGTGATATTTACTCCTTCACCAATATTACTAAAAAAAAAATAAAAAAAAATAAAATATAAAGTTCCCCCCAAAAAGCAAAAGAACACAAAAAACTGAACACATTTAACTGCACATATAGCAAGGCAGAAATTGTTCTAGGATCAGTGAAAGAGATACAACTATTTCTCATGGGTTTCTGGTTTAGGTGTCATAAATGTAATGTCTGAAGTTTCAGAATTCTTGATAGGTTTCGTATCTTGATAGCACTGGAACCGAGTTGATTGATCAGTTTCAGCTGTTGATTGAATTGCTCAGTGCTTATTTCTATGCATAAAAATCACTAACTTTCAGCTCAAATTAGTAAACTGTTTCCTCTCATCACAGTTATGAAAAAAGCAGAAATGCTGCTTTAGCCTGGAGTCATCTATCTATTGCATCTTTCTTTTATGTCACAATGCACAGTTTGCTATGTTCATAAGTAGAACAGTAAAAGATACCTTAATTTCAGTGTACACACTGTACACTGACCTGCAAGTTTCACAAGCAAAAAACTTATTAAACATATTACCAATAAGGTCAAAACTTAAAAAAATAATAAATTTTGATGGTTATGCTTCCAGAATCGCCTTTTGCTTCATCACATGATTTTGCCATATTTTATTTCCCTAGACAAATGGGTAGATATTTTTTAAAGTTCTGTATGTCTTCTCAGGTAAACTAATGTTAACTTTACTGTTTTGATACCATTTTCCCTGATTTACAGTAGTAACTGCAAAGAGAATCAGGTCTTACCCTTTTATACTGCTCTAATGTCAAATAAGACATTTTCTTTCTGTGCCTCATGTTATATTTTTATACTTTTTCATGCTGCTGTCTTTTTCAGGATCTTATTCCACAAACTGCCTCTCACAGCATGTTGCTGAGCTGGACAAAGATATTTTCATCACCATGTCTACACCTAATGTCCTAAAGTCATACGACATTGAAAAGAAAGTTGTGAGATAATTGCTCTGACCTATTTACTGCAGCCTCCTAGTCATTGCTATACTCCTGCAACAGTGCTGTCTATAGGGTGAAATAATGAAAAAGAAATGGACTTATTACAGTGAGAAGACTCAAAAACATAGAGAAAACATTCATTCACTGAAATGTGGGAATTAGTAACAATATAACGTGAAGTAGTGAAGTTTCTATGTTAATTCAGAAACAGGCATTTATGATTTAACTACACCTTGTTATCTTTCTGCCATCTCATTAGATAAATTCTCCTTTTATTGAAATTCTTTAACATGTGTGTTCCAATGCAGATACAGTGAAACAGAATCCTGTATAGTGGTTCTCTTGTTGGTTAAGCAATACCACCTGCAAAGGGTCTAATCCAATGAATGGGTACTGAAAAGAGTGCCAATGGGCAGATATTTTCAAAATTAATTGTTTTAAATGTTACATTTTACAGAATTTTGAATGCAACATAAGGCAGTTCTTTCATGGTCACTCCCTTTTAACTAGAGGTAGATGTTGCTATCATTTAAAAATATTGTGCCTCTAATTATTTAGTGTCATATAAACAGAGAGTAAATGAGTGTCCTTAGTACAAGAGCTTATAATCAAGAAAGAAAGAAGCAAAATCAAAATACCTCTTATTCTCTAGGATACAATGTAATTCAGTTATTCTTTATTCCATAGGAATGCACGCCTTCAGTTATCTTTGAGTGGAGAGTTAAGAAAGGGACATAGGCTTTATAGAGAACTTAAAAATGAGCAGGGCTTGCTGTGAGTGGAAATCAATATAAATACAGTATGGGACAAGGCACACAATGGTATTTTAGCAGAGGTCATCTGTAGACTGGCAAATCAGACAAGCAACAGGATTAGCAGTTTCTCTAACATTTATTTCTAACAAGAGTGATGAAACTGTTTTCTGAGCAGTGAATAAGGTGCAGCTAGATTTCCTATAGCTTTCAGAGCTATGCTCCAAGGACAGAACAAATTCAGATCCCCTGACATATGTCCTGTATCTGTATTTTCCCTTGCAGTATTTTCCACACTTCCCTACATTTTTTCCCTCTGACCTTGCACATGCTTCCCAGGATAACTCAGACTCACTCATTCTGTCATTAATTACCAGTTAGATAAGAAAAGGTACACATTGATCCATTTGTTTTTTTTTTGGTTGCCAACCAACAGAGCAGAAAATTGATGAACTTAAGCCTTTCTCAGACTGCAAATATATGGGCCAGGCTTTCTTTTCCAGCCACCTGGCTGATGAAACACAAGAGAAATAGTCATTGAGAGTTCCACTCTTATTAAATGTTACAGAAATTGATCAATCATTAAAAAAAAAATTGTAAAACAGATGATAAACAGATAGATAGACAAGTAATCAAAGCTTCATTTAATTAAGGAATTTGTAAAAATATTATTAATCTTAGTGGATTTTAAGGAAGCCAGTAAATACAAGAAGTATAATTTTTGTGCCTTGTATAATGTCATTACAAATGATACACAATTATTAACATTTTAAATTTACCAATTACCTGAATTAATTTTATTTAAGATTAACTAAAACCTCATAATTGCCTAGGTAGGAATATATATCCTCTGGCTACTCTTGTTGTGTGAAGAAATCATGGCTTTAAACATGGATGTCTCAATATTGATTTAAAAGAAAGTCCTCCAAAATTTATAGAATTATTCAAACTGAATATTAGTGATAGCTAGATGTGAAGTATTAAGAGCTGGGAAGTTTTGGCAAACTCAATTAAATATTTTAAGAAAAGTACAATTCTGAAATCTGTTCTTTGATTACTGGGATTGAAAGGGTATGTGGGGAAAACAATAAGAATTAGCAAACTGTAAAAAATTCAAATCAGAGACTTAAAGCTACATACAGATTAAGGTTTCTTCCTAAAGAAGCACTAGTTATGAAAGCACTCTGAGTCAGAGAGCAGATCTCCACTTCTTCAAGGTGCAGAGAGACTGGAGCCAAATCTTCCTATCATCCTTGTATTCCTTGCAGAAAGATAAAACTGTGTTCTGAACATATTTATCCACTGATGGAAGAGAGCACTACTACAACTGCTACCATTTTAGACAGTCATATGAGTGCACATAAATCCATTCTACCTTTAGCAATTAGTGAATCAGATGGCATCTACGGGCCATCGTGTTAAGGTCATCTCAAAATGTGAGGAATAACATAATGAAGGAATGTATTAGCTGGACATAATTTACACGAAGTGGTAAAATGGATATTGGAGTATATAATTTCAGTGTATTCATATACTCATTTATTCATGTATGTTAGTCATCTAGAAGCGTCACTGTGACTTCATTTGCACTATGTCATAAAAGGAAAGCAGTTCATCCAAGCAGAGCTATTGAATTATGTCAGTTAATAGATCATCATATGATGCTGTAATAAAACAGCAAAGAAGATTCTTGGATTAAAAATGCCAGACTGTGAGGTAGGTGTAGAGAGAAGATCCTTATTTAAATATATTCCTGTGGAGATTACTAGTCTATTACTAATAACATTTCTGCAGTACCTGTGTTTGTTCAACAATTCAATACTTGTTTTTCAAAGGTATCAAATGCTCCAATACAAATGTCATGCATAAAATCAACTAAACAAAATTACTTTTTTTGTGTATATTTAAAATGTCAATAATCACAAAAGACATGAGTCTGATTATGGAGAAACAATAATAATGTCCAAAGAGAGTAAAATACTAATCATCACATTAAACAAAATTTGACAATCACTTCTTTGCAAGCAAATAATTTGTTTGCACACATCGCTTGTTAATGTAAGACAGGAATATACTCAAGCAAGTATTAATGTAAAAGAAGATTACAGTCAAAGGGGATTATAGTCAGGCAATCACCTGTGGGCATTTATGTCATTATACAAAGATTTTTTTGTTAGTATCAGAGGACTCTTAAAGGAAAATTACATGTAAGGATGCACTTACAGATCCTTTTCTGGAGGGTTGCCCCAAAAATGGGAAGCAAGGGAGCACTATAGAAAATTTTTCATTAAATGAAAAGTACAGCTGAACCAGACTAGTTTCCTGTCTTATGATCTTCAAGTACTTCCTTCTTATAACCGATATTAGAAAGAAAATATCTTTTAAGCAGCTCTGTCTTGTTATGTGCTCTAAAATAGTTTTTCCCTTCTCTGAATGAGGTAGAATGGCAGAACAGAATGGAAGAAACAGCACATAAATATCAGAACAGCCTGATTACGTGGTATATACAATCCTATGCAGGTAATTTTTTGTATGGAGGACATTAGTATTAAAATGTGTTTTTAAAAATTTTGATGTATTTTAATGATGAGCATAGCTGTTCTGTCTGGGTATACTAATGGTTCTTCAATTTAAAGCAAGCAAACAAGCAGAGAGAACCCTCAAAAGTTACAGCTGAAACAATCCCTTCACAGCTCAGACATTACTTACACAGTTCACTGATTTATTGTTCTCATCAACTACAGCATGTCTGTAATATTTTCAGTTAATTTCTTTGCTGGATATTAAAGTAGAAAAGTGCAACAGGAAACGCTGCATATTATAAAAAAAGCATAGGCCATAAAGGCACCAGCTATAAAACATGACATTAAGCATCTTTTACATCACTGTGTGCTCAGCAAAAGTCAGTCTGCAGCAAATGTTGCTAGAGTTATTATCTTACAGGGTGAAAAATTTGGCTTATTATTTTAAGACCAAAAAACAGAACACTTCTCTGAATGACAACTGGATGGAAGCTGCTAGATACATTGGTTGTAAAGAGATCAAAAAGTGTTCCAAAGCAAAAGCAGTACACTGACTTCCAAAACTGAAGTGCTACTACCATTTAAAAGGGTAATATTCCAAACAAGGTTTCATTATATAAGAGGTAGCTTGATTTCTATCTGTGCTTATTTGGATAAAAAGTAATTTTAATGGCTGTGAAGGTTTATTGAGCACTTGTGATTTAAACATGCTGTCAGTAAAGAAAAATTTGCTGCATACAGCTGAGATACAGACTTACAATGCAATGGATTATCAAGATCCTGAAGGAAAGGAAAGGTAAGCAGCTGAGATAATTTGGATAATTTACACAATTTAATGGTGTTGGTAGTAGCTACAGTAAAGTTGAAAATTTATGAACAATCTACTCATCAATTAAACACATTGTCTAAAGTCATAAAATATGATGTAATGGTGTTACAGCCTCACTATTGTCATGTTACATCATCACTGCTAGACACAAACCAATTCTGCAGCTGTGGATCAGGCAAGAGGCAAAAGTGAGATGTGGTATCAGTTTGATGCTTTTAAGGTGCTTCTCATCAAACTGTTTATGAATGCATTTGTTTAAATGAAAACCAAAGGTTCTACCCTTGTTGCAGGCAAGTTCCCATATGTACACTTGTAATGACACAAGGATGACTACACAGTGCAAAATGGGCTGTGCTGGCCAAGGTACTATGATCAGGTATCAGACAGCAAGTCCATGGTACGTAAAAGCACTGCAATCTTAAAGGATTGTGTGCACAATCCTGAACTAACTCTAGTATGATTGACTACCTGTGGAATCACAGTCTTGTAAGGGCAAGATTTTGTGCGAATACCCAAACTAAGAGCAGGATGGAAGGAGCAGGTTGTGCAGAGAGGTGGGAGATGTCTCATCCCTGGAAATATTCAAGGTCACATTGGACAGACTATTTGTGGTCAGCTGGAAGATTCCTTTAAGGTTCAGTCAGATGCAGCTAGGGAATGACAAAGAAGTTCTGCATTTCAAATATTAAATTCCCAGTTTTCACTGTTATGCTCCTTAACAACAAGGGCCCAAGCTCTGTGTCTGTATGTTTTCATAGTTTTCATTGACTTAAAAGGATTTGTTTACAAGGATATGAGACCACCGTTTGTGGCTTCCTTTTTAATTTTTTTTTTTTTTTCTCTAAGAATTGAGGACATTTGATCTATTGCTATAACTTAAATCTCTGTTTGGTCTGGGGTTTTTTTTTTAATAAAGCCTTTTTTCCTCTTCACTACTGCCTATATCTCCCTTCTGCTGCTAAAATAGTCAGATTTTTCATTGTAGACAGACATCTATATTTATCTAAAAGAAAACATAGGTTTTCCAGCAAGTTTTCATTAAATCTGTGTATCTTCATAAGCCATTTGGTTGCTTTGCAGCATTACTCATGCATGGATCTGAGTCATGGCTGACCTGTGGTCCTTGCAGGTCCTTGAGGAGCAGCACACCCATGGTGAGTGTGTACTCATCAGACAGGACCTTGCACGGGGTTCTGGGGTTGCATCTCTCCCCCCACACTCTCCTCTGTCTGCTCCTGGGGGCCCCATGGGGGAGGACAAAGGGTGTAGAGGACAGAGCTCCCACAATGCCTGGGGCTCTACCAGTTATGGCAAAAAGTCAGATTTATGGGGCTGAAATTTCTGCTACACACTTTGTAATTCATGAAGCAAACAGGTACTACAGGAACAGAGAGGGCTGTACAGCAGTGCAAAAAAAAGAGGCTTCAAAAATATGCAGGAGAGGTATACTGAGAATTTTAAATTATTCATCAGTGTCAGCACACTTGACTGCCCCACTAAAATGCACAGGCATGTATGATGAAAAGAAACATCAAACCTGAACAGGGACAACCAAATAATGAATTTAAGATGCAAGTTTTCATACAATTTTGCAGATAATTCAGATACAATTTCTTGAAGCAGAAAAATTACTGCTGAATGAAACAAAACAAGAGAAGGGACATGCAGTTTTTAAGAAATAACACCTTCATGTGCACTAAGAGTGAAATTACATTGGATGTTACTTCAGAAGTGTTCACTAGATACCTGACTGACTGTGCGATGGAGACATTCAGAGCAGATATGCATTTTCCTTCCTTTATTTAGCTTTGTTTTCTTCAATTATTTATTTGACTTTCTAAAAAATTCATGCCCATATAACAGTGAGTTAACAAGATCTGAAAAATAATGAGAATATCTTATCAAAATTATTAATGAAGTAGAAACACTTTGTCACACTGCTAAGCCTATTGCTTCTATAGATTTCAGTTGAATATATAAAGGAAAAATTTCATCAGAGACTGGGGTAACCTGAAACAGATATTATACTTAGTTGGACTGGAAGATAGAAAAATCCCTAAAACGTCCATCCTTTCCCACCCAAAACTTCTTATTGTGCAGTATATGGGCATACCTTTACATTTTCCCCATCTTTCCCACTAAATCACATGAAATGATTATTGGAGGCAAGCTTTAAGGAACTCATTTAATTAGCAGAACATACCTTTGAGTCTTCTTCAGAAATTCCATTTAAACTAAATGACCCTGATATATTTGTTAACAACCTACACTAGGTAGACAGAAAGGAATTAATTTTTCATTTGAGATCTTCCAAGAAGATGTCTAAATGAAAAGAAGGTATTTTGTCTTGTACAAAGCCAGGATGATCAGGTACAACTCATGGGCCATGGAGGTTTCTCCCCTAGCACAATGTGTCCTGGTATCATCATGAATTGAGTTGGAAGGGACCTTTAAAACTCATCTAGTCCTCCCCCCACCCAGCAGTGAGCAGGGACATTTTCAACTAGAACAGCTTGCTCAGAGCCCTGTCCAACCTGACCTTAAATGTTTCTACAGATAGGGCGTCTAGCACCTCTGTTAGAAACTGATCCAGTATATCACCATCCTCATCATAAAAAATTCTTCCATATATCTAGTTTGAATGTAGTGCTAATGCAGGTAGAGTTTCCAAGTAGATTTAAGAGTGCATGGTAAATAACAGATGCACTGTATTCAGTGGGAAATGTTGTCACTCAGATCACAAAAGCAGCATCAGGAATGACCTGGTCAAAAAACACGTCCAGAAAGGAACACTGGAAAAGTGGAGAATCAGCACAGTGTGCCTTACTTGCAGTGAATCTATTTTAATATGGTCAGTTATAATTTTGTAAGCTGCATCATGCTGTGGGGAGTGTGATGTGATGGCTTACTGTGCTGGGTATGCTCAAAATGTGTAGAAGAATTCACTGTTGTATAGCACAAAGGAATCTATAAGCAGTGACTGGTGATTTAAGAGTATGAAGAAAAACACACAACAAAACAAGCAAACAGTAAATAATTTCTTGTTCTGACATCAACAAATAATAGCCCTAAGGCTTGAGAACTGGCAGTAAAACCTGGGCTTCGCAAAACATTTACCTAATATCTGATTAAACCTCACTTGACCATGGATTTACTTATTTGTAGTAGATGTGGGGCTGATCTGCTATATCCTGTATATCTTGTAAGTGCCACCTTGGCTATTACAGTGCTTTATGCTGTAATACAGCCAACCAATACTGGCTATTCATTTGTGCTTGGACGTTATATGGGAGGCTGCAATACCTTCTTGTCCTGCCTTCACAAACTCCTTTTTCCACCACCTTTAAGGATCAACTGGTGAGTGAGCTCAAAGTACTCCATCAGCCAGCCAGCCCTGTAGGTCACTGGCCATGCTCTTCATCTGGTGTGCAGTCATGCTGTTCCTTCACAGAAGGTGCACTCAGCCGGTGGTGGCTGGAAGTGCTTGAAGCAGTTGGAAGAGACAGTGAGAAAAAGTATGCAAAAAGGCAGAAGCAAATGGAAATTTCTGCTACTAAGCCACAGTAATACATTGGGGTGAGGAAAATCAATACACTGGACTTTGATGGCTTTCAGTATTCTCCTGCCTGCACAGCAGAAGGATGAAAAGCTCTAGTGTGAATCCTGAAGTGTTTGCAGGGATGGATGCTTCTCATGTATACCTCACCAAAACTCAAATTTCATGCAACCCTTCTCATTCATCAAGCCTATTGTAAATTCACTTTTGCTTACACAACTGAGAAACTTTGATCTAGGTCTTCCTTAGGTGTCCATTCATATGTAGAAATAAGCTTTCTACTAGTGCCATGATCTGACCTAGCTTTTAAATTTCCTGCTACATTATTTATATCTCTTATAAAGTAACTAATGGGTTCAGAGCTGACCACTGTAACTGAAAAGAAAGACCTTGAATTTACAGTGGGTAGTTTTGTGAAAACATTAGCTCATTGTATAATGGAAATAAAAAAAATAAACTGGAAGTTCTGAATTGCTAGTAAGAACATCATTATGCCATTTTATACATTAAAAATACATAATACAATTGCTCTTCTTTTTTTGGGGGGTCCCATTATTTAAAAAGATACACAAATGAGGAAGTATGAAAAGACAAGATGAAAATACCAGCTTTTTTCCTGTAAATTTATGGATACACAGCCTGTCAGCAACAATGGGAAAGCAGTTGTCATGGGTGCACTCTGTACCTGCACAGCATCTGTGCAGGAAGTAATTGGATTGCATCCACAGATAGCTTGCTAAATACAGAAGATGGCAAATTGCACCTCTGGTGAGTGTATTTGTAAATGCTAATGATTTTTTTTTAGTTCCTGTATATATTGTTTAGGACCACAGCTAATCTCCTGTTCAAATTCTTTGCATACCATCACAAAACTTGTTATTTAGGTTTGTGGTACAAGATGTACAGACTGGCTGTTCAGATCACCCTTTCTGTTTTGCCTTCAAGTATGTATTCATCTTTGATCTAGATTCCTAGAATCCTCTAGATTCCTTGTTTTATGTCACCTCCAACACAAAGTCAAAAATGTGGATGAATAATCTTGCTATGGACCAACTCCTTCCATTAAAAACAGAGGTCTGCATCTGTAAACTGTAAATGAATTTTATTTTTATTTTTATTTATTTTATTTTCTCTGGCTTATTTAATCTTTTCCCAAAATGAACATTTCTAAGAATGACCTTGTACCCTTCTTGCCTTATATTTTCCCAGGAAAAGACTGCAATCAGTATGAACTTTTAATGCTTTTTTTCCTAATGAACAAACAGCATAAGATTACTGAACGAGCCACTAATTCATCTAAACTGCTATTATAACTAGGGGCAATTCTGCCAATACAGTTGTTGATTCTGAGAGCTGCTCTCCAATCCAGATGTAAATGCCTCTTGCCTGAAGAGCTGGATTGCTCTCTGGTCTTTACTGTCAGTACTGAGAGGAACCCTGGCCATCTTGCCTAAGTGTAGACTTCTAGTGTTATTTGAGGTGTTTCAGGCTGTCTGGGATATCTACAGAAGGCAAACAGGTATGATCCAGGGAGATCTTCATCCAGCAAACTAGCAGTCACAGGCCAGACAGGTTACCCTGAGGCAATTTTCATGGAATTGTTTACATTTAGGTAACTGATTCTTCCCTTATCTCTCCACTGAATTGTAACAAGAGCTCAGACATCTTTTTGCACAAATGTCTTAAACCTTAATAAAAGATTTTTAGTGCAGCTTGGGAGGCTGTAAAGTATTTTATATGACCTCCACCTGGTGTTCCAGATGGCTGTGGTTCTGCTATAGGTTCTGTGTCAAGTCTGCCAACCTTGTACAGGTACTGTGGATTTCTTACACTGCCTCGTATTACACTAGGTGCCAAGTTTGAACTACTGAATGAATCAGTTTAGGAAACTAATATTCCATATAAGAACGTATTTAGTGCTGCAGCTGCTTTTGACTGGGATATCACTGATGCTTTGAATGTAAGATTAGGAAAAATAAACAATGCACAGGAACGAAGTAATCTTTTTGCTTCTACTACCATCTCAAATTTTTCACTTGTAGCGATTGTTTCATAAGCTGATGACTGAGATTAATATATCTGCTAAACTATAATGTAAATTGATACAAGAAATTTCTTTTCTTTCTTCTTTTTCTCCAGTAATTAAGTCTTTATTTTACCCATTTTACCCTGCTTACACTCACTTTCATTTAGAGCTGATGCTGGCCTGCTTACTACAGCTTTATTCAAATCCAACTATTCTTGGGATTTTTCTTGCTGTTTTACAGAACAAATTTAAGTGCATGTAAAATCTGTTGAAACACCTGCAACCCCCAACACCACCCACACATGACAGAAGCTTATTTCAGAAAGCTATAGTTTAGATGCTTTAGTCAAGCTGCATAAATATTTTTATATTCCTTGCTGCCCATATGAAGCAGCAAAGGATTTTCTTTTCAGCCTTGTATTTTTTTTTTCTGGGTGCATAATTTTTGCTTCTCCTTACTGAAACTTCCTGGATATGCAATACAGAGTGATTAGCAACTTAAAAGTTCATATTTATTCTCACGTTTTTAGAGCACCTAAAAGAAGGGAGTGGGGGTGCTTCCCTGTTTTTTTGCGGTAAAACATTTCATAATCAATTTATTCCATTGAGGAGGATGTTACATCATAGCACCACTACCAGGGGAAATGGGATCATGAAGCAGCTCTATGAATATATTTTTGGTTTTCTCAATGAAGTATTTAAATTGAAGGCAAATATTCCAGAATGTGCATTTCACCTATTTATATTAAGGTAAATTATTTATTTAGGCTACTAAAATAGGGATTGTATTTATTAAGCTCTGCCAGCAGGGCTCTCTCTTGCATTATTTTTGAATTCAATCAGGCCATTTTAATTTTGTGTGCATAGTGTCCTTTTCTAGGCAATTTTAACCCTGAAATGATAAAGCACTAGTTATATTTATGGAACCTATTAGCAAGGAATTAGAGTGTCTTTGGATTCCAAGTTACAATTGAAAGATATTTCCAAGATCTTTTAATTTTTAATTAATTTGATTCTTTTGTAGTGATGATGTGCATATGCAGCGAATGCTCAACACTTTTAACTACAATTTCCCTTAGGTAATTTAAATAGCCAAAGTTGTAAAATTTGAGTACTTGCCACTGAAATATCAAAATCTTAATGTATATTTTCTGATGTGGGTCCAGACCCCACATCTGGGTGGACAGATATTATGTCTCTAGCTTGAATCTGTGTTGGGACAAGACTTAGGTACAGAACATTGCTTCGTATCTTATGCTAAATCAGAGGTTCCACATTTTGAACAGTCAGGGATCAGGATTATACTCATAAAAAATCAGACCTACTTTCAGTTTATACCAATTAGATCCATACACAGACCAAGGGCCCTCCTTTCACAGGAGTCAGGACTCCCACAGACCATATACACTGTGTATATACTCCCTTAGTAAGTAAAATTTTAACATTTATTTTACAACATGTAATACCACCAGTGGCAAAGATTTTCTTATGTATTTCTATGTAGTAATTTTGTAACAATATTTGAAAATAAGTACCTTAATAAAACATTGTATTTTTTAATGCACACAAAGAAAAAATTCCAATGTGAACAGAAACATCTAGTGACTTAATGGTCAATAGGAAGATATTTATCCCATTTATCTCAAATGCCTATCAAAGGCTTTAAAGTGCCTATCTCTCCTCATCAGATACAGCTGTACCTGGCTTAGACTAATGACCTATCTGTTTACACAATAAAAATAATGCGAGATGCTTCCAACTTTCTCTTCATTCAGAAATGTCCCATTTTATGTCCAGCAACTATGTATAGACTTTAGAACCTAAATCCTTGTCATCTTCAGAAACACCTCTGTGATGCAACTGCAAGTACCCATGTGAGGTAAAACAGACATAGTAGAGAAGACTACGGCGTCTCAAGGGTACCTGACTCACTTCAGAACAGGTACATTGCTTGGCAGCTGCTAAGACTCTCATAAATTCCATTGCAGGACTGGTGTCATTTTAAGAGCTTCTGTGATAGAAGTGGGTTTTTTGCAGGTCAGCTTGCTCCATCTGCTATTCGTATGTTTTTACTTTGGAGAACTATTCCCTTTGAGTTTGACAATGATGTAAACACTCAGCATTCTTTATGAACATCCTTCCTAAGCTTTTTTAAAATGATTTGTTTTAAGAGGTATCTGTTGTCTTTCTAGGGGTATGTGCATCTCAATGAGCACACAACTTTTAACTGTTGCATTTATACCAACATCATGGAAAAAGCTTTCAAGTCAGAATTTTAGAGCAGAGATATTCAGATCTGGCTACTTATTCATGCTCTAGTTTACAATTTTATTCAAAACCCTAGAAAATCTAAGATGGATTCAGAATCCTGAACATCCAAGCAATGCTTTTGAATGCAGATGTGTAAGAAGGGATTTAAACAGTTAGTTTCCAAAGTCTTAGATTGCAGACTTTCATATAGCTAAATGTGTTAACTGTATATAACTGCAACCAATGATCCAAGACTGAGCTCGTCTAATTTAGATCAATCATGAATTAGATTAAAGAGCAACTCAGAACACAGAATCAGATCAATATCTTCTTGGTTTTTAGCTTTTTCCATTGACTGAAGACAGAACCTAGATGAGGTTGCTCTTAGGCAACTTAAGATAAAATAAATAATTCTTTCCTAAGTGACTGAATTGTAAGTATATTTAAATAGTAAAAGTATGAACCAAAGTTTCTTTTAAATACTGGATATAATAGAAAGAGGGTAAATTAAGATTGAATCGAGGTTTAAGTTAATTCTGAGTCAGTGGGCAGTCTGGAGATTCTTAATTCGTTGCCTTTGCTTTTAATTTCCTGTTAAGGATTATATCTTCAGCCAAGATCCAGAACTGATAAAATACTGATAGAAAGGCTATTGTTGCAGAATTTCTAGCTATGAATATGACCAGACAAGAAATATTAGTCTTTTATTATTATTTTAATAAAGTGAAAGGAATAACAATATTTTATTTTCAGTTATTTTTCTAATGGGAAGAAAATTAAGTTCCAATAAACCATGGACCTTTGTTCAACAAAACTAAAATTGAGTACTTCCTACCTCATGGCCTTCTGCCATGGACCACTGAACACAGGCTTAATGATATTGATCAAAATGAGATTCCATGGAAATCACAAAACTTTATAGCAGCTCTACCAGAAATAAGAGGTGAGAACAGAGATTTTATTTAATTTTCTCCACTTTCCACATCAGTGTTGCACAGTGCCAGGATTCATTTCTTATTCTTTTGTTCATATCCCTATTCCTTCATTTCTACCAAGGTCAGCATGCTGTACTAGAGACAGTAACAACAAAGCCCAACAGAAATCCCGCAGTAAACTTCATTTAAGAAATCAATCTTCATTATAAAATAACAAGACCATTTATAAAGGCTCTCTCTGTAAAAGTATTACCAATATTTAAAGGAACACATGGACAGCTAAAAGTATATGTAGTGAAATTTTGGAAGAAGCATAGTAATATGTAAGCTGTCTTTCTATTCTTTTTTACTAACATCAGTTATTTGTAGTATTTCATGACTGCAATTTTTTCTAGTAGAACCTTATATAAAATTGGTATAGGTTTATTTGAGTAAATCCATATTCATTCTTAACACTTCACACTTGCAAGACTGTTTAGAGAATTGCAGGGTTGCTGGAAACAACAGGAGAGGAATTAGGATAACAGTACAGTGAAGAACATCTTTGCTAATTTATCACCTTTTTGCTCTTTCAGTATCAGAAAAAAAAAAAAAAAAAGGTGGAGTGGAATCTGGCATAGGTTCATAAGTTTAATATGGCAATTCAGGGCTACCTGCACTTCTGCCAGAAACAATCATGAGTTATATTCATGTTAGATATATTTTTGTAGAAATTAAGTAAATGAGTAATTAGCATGATTAACTGTTTCACTTTAGCTTGACATCTGCTCACACCTTTCAGAATATGCTTTCTACCACCAGGGATCCATATATTGATAGATTGCAGGATTTTTAAGTGCTTGTTCTTTTTAAGTGCTTCAAGTAAGAGGTATATAATTGCAGTGAAAACATAAAAAATAAGGAAGTAACAATCAAACAAAATAGAAAATATTCAGCATCAGTAAACACTGTGTAGTCATTAATTAATAAATGATATATAGATTGAATTGGAAATGTAAAAATTGTGGCCAAATTAATATTTTTTTCTGCAGAACTGTAAGGTCACTTCTGTACATCAATGACTCTCCAGGTCATAATTTTGCAGATAGTTTTAACTCCACACATATGTTCTTCCAGACTTATTTCTGTGGCAAATAGTTTCAGTTTTACCAAGATTTCACGAAGTATGTTTTAGAGATTAAATTGATTTCAACTCATGACCACGACCTTATGCCTAGCACTTCAAAACTCAAAGCTGATACCAACTTAAGACAGATCGTCCTTCCCTCACAGTGAAAATGATCTACAGTTTTCAGCTGTATTTTAATCTGTTATTTTACCACCAGAGGCAGGAAGGTGTTTAGCCATCTCCAGAAGAGCAGGGCCCCATCACATATAATGGTTGCCTGGGAACACAAATACCATCACTCCCATTTCTTCTTCTTCTTCTTCCCTAGCTTTATATGCTCAGAATGATGCCATATAGAGTGGAATATCCCTTTGGTCAGCTGGGGTCAGCTGTCCCGGCTGTGTTGCCTCCCAATTTCTTGTGCACCCCTGGCCTCCTCACTGGTGAGGCAGTATGAAAAACAGAAAAGGCCTTCTGTCTGTGTAAGTGCTGCTCAGCAATAACAAAAACATCTTTGCATTATTAAGACTGTTTTCAGCAAAAATCCATAACATACTCTAATGCTAGCTGCTGTGAAAAAAATTTGACTGCCTATGCCAGCCAAAACCAGCACAAATGGTAAAAAACAAAACTAAATCAAAGCAGTTCTACTAATAAGATATTTAATAAAAATGGCTTTATGAGGAATTAATACAATTTTCAGGAAGATTGCTTTGAGTTTATGGTTATAGAAGTCTACATGTGAAGAAGTGGGGTGACAGGAGAAAACAAACAAATAAACAAAATTCACCAAGACCCAAACAAAATAAGCCATCAAAGAAATGCCCTCCCCCTAGAAATCCTAATAACAGCCTGTGTAAAGGAGATAAAAACTAGATAGAACTGAGAAATAAGATTATCAATAAAAAAGGTACATTAAGAGAAAATTGTTTTATTGTATTATCATATCTTCAAAGGTGTTTAAGAGACTTTTAAAATTATTCTTCAATTAAAACATACAATTTTATCTCAAATCAGCTCTCTGTAGGGTAACAATATTTAGAGGTTCTTTAATGAAAAGCTATAATCAATGAATTCTTTGAATAACAGCGGTGGGTTGACCTTGGTTGGCTGCCACATTGCCACCCAGCTGCTTTTTTATCCTCTCTCCACAACAGGACAGATAGAGAAAATAAATGGAAAGTCCTGAGGGTCAAGACACAGACAGTGAGATCACTTACTAATTACTGTAATAAGCAAAACAGTTGACTTGGGGAAAATAAATTTAATTTATTACCAAATAAAATAGAGTTGGATGGTGAAAAACAAAGAAAAGAATTTAAACACTTTCCCCAACCTGTTCCTTTTTCCTCCAGCTCAACTTTAATCCTTCACTCCTGACTTCTCTATCTGCCCTTAGTCTGAGGAGCACAAGGGTGATGAGGAATAGTGTTGTGGTCACAACATTTCAATGCTACCTCTCCTTTCTCCTAAAAATTTTCACCTACCCAAGCATGTGTCCTCTCTTGATCTGCAATTCCTTTAGGCAGTATCCACTCTCTCCTGTGTGTGAACCTCCATGGTCTGCAGTGTGGGCATCCATTCTGGTCTGGTCCTCTCCATGGCCTACAGCAACACCACCTTCCCTCACCTCACCTCACCTCACCTCACCTCACCTCACCTCACCTCACCTCACCTCACCTCACCTCACCTCACCACACCTCACCTCACCTCACCTCACCTCACCTCACCTCACCTCACCTCACCTCTCACCTTGATGTATGCAGAGCTAAATCTTTCAGGTTGTTTGTTGGTTTCCTTTTGTCTACTTGTATTTAAATTTTCCCCTCTCTTCTCCCTCCTGGACAGCATTTTGTGTTTTCTCAAATACATTTTCACAGAGGTGCCACCATCTCAGCTAAGGATCTCAGCTCTGTCCTAGGAACCCACTGGAACTGTCTGTCCAACATTGGACTTGGAGACTTGAAGTTGAGTGAGATAAATCCAATTCTTTACTAATTTTCTCTAGACAATATATTTTTACTCTATGTGCTTTTGCCTTTCTCTAGGTAAAATACGAATCATGGCCACTTCTATGCAGCCAAACTGATAAAAGAAAACAAGAAAATAACCAAAAACTTTCAAAAAATATTGATCAGCAGTATGTAATTAGTGAGTGTTTTCTAAAAGATGGGTCTGTTATTGGGATGCAAAAACCAGCTAAGAGGTATTCAAATTTACTAGTGTTTTCTTCCCTGCTCCCTTGAGAGCAAGATTGAGAGTGGTACTCATAAAGAATAAGAAACTTGTAGTTACATTTTTTTCTCAGTCCATTATAGCATACAAACAATTTTCTGTCTTACCAGGAAACTTGTTTCCTTTCAAAGACAGAAAATGCTTTTTTAAAGCAATGAACAGAAACTCTCAGTTTAACCAAAGGGAAGTAAGGTTTTTTGTTGTTTTGTTTTTTGTTTGTTTTTTTTTAAAGTAATGTGAAGAAGAGCATCACCATAACCTTTATTAAAAACAACATGGGATTCTGTGAGCAAGGTGTAAGTAAGGGGAAGTATGGAAAACAGTGTTCTCCTTTCTGTTTCTGCAAAGGATGTAGCACTTTGAATGAAATTCTTCACATTTGTGAGCAGCAAATTATTGAAGGAGTTACCTGTATGATGAATGATCTTCATTTCTCTCATCTGCCTGCAAGTGGCACTTGCGGGAGACAGAATGACAAAATGATCAAAAACAAGGTCTGGGCCAATTTTCCATTGAATCTTGATCAAATGTAATTTTTCCTTATATCTAAATTCTCTGTGTATTTTGTGTGAGTTCTTCTGCCAAGCCTAATCCATGAGCCAACATTTTAAAAACACAAACTATTTCAGTGATACTGAAAACTCTTTAACATATCCACATACTAAACTTCAATGAAAAATTTTAAAGACTTTCATGGAAGTCAGAGGATTTACTGGAGTTAATGACAGTTCTGAAAAAATTACTCTAGAAAAATTACCAAATTTAATAGAGAGCACTGTTTTTTTTCAAAGAACTTGTCATGTGAGGAAAATAACAATTCTTTATTGTATTCATAATATGATCAAATATGTATTGAAATTTATCTTTTAAGTTCTAGACCTTTTCCTCAAATTACTTTTGAAAAGCAATAGATACCTCACTTCTTAATGAATGTTGATTCTGCATCAATTTCCTAGAATAGTTCTGGACAATATTTCTTTTTCTTTTCTTTTCTTTTCTTTTCTTTTCTTTTCTTTTCTTTTCTTTTCTTTTCTTTTCTTTTCTTTTCTTTTCTTTTCTTTTCTTTTCTTTTCTTTTCTTTTCTTTTCGGGCATCTTCGCTCCACATCCATATATTTCCATGGATATTCATTCCATGAATGTTCTATCTGTTGTGCTGTTTTTCCTGTTGTTTTTTTTGGTTTTTGTTTCTTTTTTTTTTCCCCTAGTGCTTTAGTATTTATCTTTGTAATGGAGTTTTCTCAAAACAAATCTCATTGATTCATACAGGAATAGCATGTTTTTCTGCCACTACCCCATCATTTTCAGAGGGAGGGAACTGGTTCTGCTGCAGTGTGCCTCAATAAGTCTTCCACAATCTATGAGGCTACAGGAAATATTTATCTACTTGTCATTTCTTCAAAAAAATATTCTAGACCCAGAAGAATTCACATCCTGCTTACATGTACAACATAGTCAATGAAAAAAAAAAAAAGATGTGGACATATTTCCAGTACTTATTCTTATGGCAAGTTCAAGAAACACTTCTTTGCTGTATTTTATTATTTAAAAGCTTCTCTTTCTTAGCAGTATGTTAAAAGCCTTAATATCATCATAGTGTAATGCAACAATAATTTGATGTGATTGAACAATATTAATAGAACACAATAGTTAATAATGTGATGTGATGGACAGTCACAGTTGTTCACATGTTATTTTGATAGGCCAGTCTAAATAGCTAGTGTTTCAAAAGACATAGTATCAGAAAACATAGACTGCATAGCTTCCCCTGAAACCCTAAGATGTGATTATAATAATCAGCTTACTGCTTTGCACTTGCTGGAAGCTGTTTGCTATTTCTATGGATTTAAACCAGTGTTGCTATGTCATCTCAAAGAATTTCAGATGAGATTGCATCAGAAAGAGAACTTTTATTTGTTGAGGTTTTATACATTTATGTATCAATATAGAATGTGCAAAAAGGTGTCTTCTGAAAACACATATTGCTTCAGAAATATAATGACAAAATTTTCTTGAGAAGAAAATAATTTGGAACTTCTCATCCAATCATCCAAATCCCCCTTTTTTAAAATTTTTCATAATGTCAGTGCCTTTTATATCAATGTTTGAATACTTTTTATTTACTAAGCTTAAAGAATTATTTCATCATTCCAAGGAAAGATTCCCCAAAATGAGTTAATAATAGAATTTGATAGGAGTTTAGATTAATCTTATTAAAGTATAAGACATTTTTTTAAAAGACATATAAAAGTGGAGGAAATAAACACAGCTTTCTATCTTCTTTATATAAAGAATGTCCTTCTTTTTAACTTCTGTTACTGTATTAAATGGAATATTAAATCTCACCACACTATGCTACAGATTTACAATTACTATGTCTGGGTCTTCTTCCAATGCCTGAATATCCTAAACTATGATTACTTCTACAGATTTCCAACCCCTATGGTAATCTTCTGCCATTATTACCTTTTTAAGACCTCCCAAATTATACATTTAGTTCAGTCCATATTACAGTATGCTGGAGAGCAGTGTCATGGAAAGGGACCTGGGGCTCCTGGTTGATGGAAGATTGAATCTGAGTCAGCAGTGCCCTGGCAGCCAGGAGGGACAACCTCGTCCTGGGGGACATCAGGCACAGCATCGCCAACTGGGCAAGGGAGGGGATTGTCCTGCTCTGCTCTGACCTGGGGCGGCCTCACCTCAAGTCCTGTGAGCAATTTTGTGTGCCACAATATAAGGAAGATACTAAACCATCAGAAAGTGTCCAAAGGAGGGCAACAGAGGTGGTGAAGGTCTTTGAGGTGAAGCTGCATGAGGAGTGGCTGAGGTCACTTGGTTTGTTCAGCCTGGAGAAGAGGAGACTTCAGAGGAGACCTCATTGCAGTTACAACTTCCTCATGAGGGGAAGGAGAGGGGCAGGCACTGATCTCTGAGGTGAGCAGCAACAGAACCTGAGGGAGTGGCCTGAAAGTGTGTCAGAGGAGGTTTAGGTTGGATATTAGAAAAAGGTTTTTCACTCAGAGGGTGGTTGGGCACTGGAACCAGCTCCCCAGGGAAGTGGTCACAGGACCAGCCTGACAGAGTTCAAGAAGCTTTTGGTCAATGTTCTTGGGCATATGGTGTGACTTTTGGGGATGGTGCTGTGCAGGGCCAGGAGTTGCAGTTCGATGATCTTTATGGGTCCCTTCTAGCTCAGAATACTCTGTGATTCTATGAAATTCAATGATAAAAGAAACATAAAAAGCAAAAGTAACATGTCGAACCTAATAGTTGCAGATACAAAACCCCATATGAATTAAGTTATATTAGTTTTTGTAAGAAAAATTAGGAATGTAACTACCAATTTTCTAGAATGAATAAAATGTCCATGGTGAAAGAGAGATATAGTCTGTTCTTTTTTGGCCTTATTCTATTAGGATGAAGGAATTCATGTTGCTGTAGCATATTTCTGTACCTTTTATCCACATTTTAACACACATTAATGCATGCTGACTTGTGAGCAAAGGCTGTAATCTTTAGAGAAACTTTTTTTAGCACTACAAATGAAGCCAGATTTATAGGACAGTGTGCCAATTGTGCAGCTTTTAATCTCCTGAAAAGTTATAGATTACACTTCAAATTTTGTACTATTAGTGAAAATAGATTAACTTTAAATATATAGGTCTAATAGGAAATTGAGGTGTTCTAGGTTTACCTGGTTCTTACTGTAGACAAGAAACTACCTATAAAAAACACTTTTTAATTTTTTGGCTCTAGAATAGTGAAAAGTCATAGAAATTGCTGTTAAAAAAATTGGGAATATTCTTATTTTCTCTTTTGATATTTATAAAATTATTATAAAAGGATTTAGAAGTGACACCTTATACTTTACAAGTAACTTTTCTACCTCTTTTAAAGCATTAAATTACTTTACAGGGCTTTCTTTTCTTCTTTTCTTTTCTTTTCTTTTCCTTCTTTTTTTTCCTTTTTCTTTTTCTTTTTCCTTTTCTTTTTCTTTTTCTTTTTCTTTCTTTTTCTTTTTCTTTTTCTTTCTTTTTCTTTTTCTTTTTCTTTCTTTTTCTTTTTCTTTTTCTTTCTTTTTCTTTTTCTTTTTCTTTCTTTTTCTTTTTCTTTTTCTTTCTTTTTCTTTTTCTTTTTCTTTCTTTTTCTTTTTCTTTTTCTTTCTTTTTCTTTTTCTTTTTCTTTCTTTTTCTTTTTCTTTTTCTTTCTTTTTCTTTTTCTTTTTCTTTCTTTTTCTTTTTCTTTTTCTTTCTTTTTCTTTTTCTTTTTCTTTCTTTTTCTTTTTCTTTTTTTCTTTTTCTTTTCTGTTAGTAAAAAAGCAAACAAAAAAAGTAAGGAAAGGAGAAGAAGTAAATACAACAGCATGGTACTTGGGATTTTTTTACGTATATACTGTTTTTATTTTTTTAATTTGGTGAATGTCAGATTAGTTCTTATGTGTATATAAATCTTTAGTCTTATTTTTTTGCCTTAGACTCCCATATCTACGTTTTATGTCCTATGTCTTTCTGAACACTTTCAAGAAAGAAAAGAAAAAAAAAGATGGAGAAATGGAAACACTTCATTGTGGAAAATGACAGGAACTGATCTCATAAAGTTAAAGTGCTGAGAGCTGTAATGTTAAAAATTGTCAGCCATCATACCTAGATGATTGAGTCTCTTCCAGAAAACTGAAAGAGATTGATGGTCAAAGCTTTGCCAATAGTGTGATCACCAGATAGACCAAGCTAGGCTACCTGGCCAGCTGGTGAAGTAGCCTAGGAGCTGGAGAGATGTTTCTAAGGCCAGAACCATGGAGGGGCTGGCCATCTGTGGGACCCAAAGCCAGCTGCTGGAAGCACTGTGGAATCTGTGAGTGTTTCTGTCTAGGGGGTGGCAGATGGGGAGAATAAGGATTTAGGACCACATGCTGCATGGTCCATGAGGTCAAGGACAGCTCCTGAGAAATCTGTGGTGTTGCCTGGTGAATTCATATTTTCTTCCTCTGGTCCAGCCCTTGCAAATGTTGAGAGTACAGTTTCAGCTCAACTGGTCTGATAACTAGACAAGGGAAAACTTCTGGATGTACTGCCTTGCCCAAGAAACTTGGTCTTAAAGGTGAACTATTGAAACACAGGCAATGACACAGCCACGCGCATGCAGAGATAGCTTAATATACTGAAGCAGAAACAGAAGAAAACTAGAAACACATATAAATATATTAGAATTGTCTCAGAAGGAAAACAATGTGTAATGGGAAAAAAACCCCAAAGAAAATTAACTAATGAAAGGCAACCAAAATGAAAATTATGGAAAAATAAAGGAAGTGAGAAGTGTTCACAGCACAGGTAGATTGAGAACCAGAATAAAAAATCTCGAAGAATATGGGAAAAGAATGTTTACAGAGATGGGACAAAGCCAGTATCTCAAAAACCTGTGTGAGAAAATCCAAAATGAGGCAATGACAGGCTTATATGTTTTGGGTGTTTTTTTTATTTTATTAAAAACACTTAAATAAATGGAATCAGAGATTTGTGCATAGATAGGGATAAGTAGGTGATGGAAGTTGGATTGGAGGGAATGTCAAAAGAAGAGAAAAGAAACCAAACAGGAAAAATCTTGGAGAGCTCTAGACAAAGAGTATTTGGTAAAAACTTGCAGAACTGTTGCACTGAAAAAGAATTATGATTTTGTCAGAAAGTGTTTTGAAATAGAATAAGGTGTCAACTTGTCACTGAATTTTTTCCATTGCAACTCCATACACTCAAGCACTCAAAATTTTATCTGAAGTGTGTGTAGAGTGCCCACCGTAAAAACTACCACAGCTCACAAAGCACTACAGTTTCTGAAACTGAGGAAATCTATATCTATACTTGCAGAAAGACTAACAGTCACAGCTGTGAAATTCTAGGAAAAGGGAGCAAGAAGCATCAAGAGTTCTGCAAGTATTCTACTTTCAGTGGTATGAAATTTGATGATCTCCATGTCAAAGGGGAAAGAATAATAATCCCTAGCAGTTTCTCAAAAATAAATGTGTTGAGAATTTCTTCCCGTGCCAAAATCTGGTGATCACATAAACGCTGAGTACTTGAGCAAGACATCAATAAGGAAAATTCAAGATTTTAACAGTAGTGAGAAAACATACATTCTGCTATGCACACTATCTTTTTCTGTGATAGGTACCCAGTTTTTGATAGGAAAGTGAAAAAACCTTAAACATTGTATATGAAGGCCAGAGAAAAAATCTTCCTTATCTGCTTTAAGTGATAAGCAGAGCCATGAAATACACATTTAGTATAATAAAATATTTGAAAAATGGATGTACAGCTGAATCTAGTGCTAGGGGTATTTTAAATGGGAGGGGAAATGGGACTACAACTTTAAAAAAGCTCTTACAGATAGATGCTGCATTTTTTGGATGTAAATCCCTGCAAAAGCAGGATGCTTGACAATTTCTTTTTTCTTTTGTTATTTAAAGCACTCAAGGCACTGAAAAGTCCCTGCAAAGCCATTTTATACCTCACTATGGAAAATCTTTTATATAACAAATTATTTTAAAATGTATCTATCTATTTATTTTTAATTTCTTTTCACCTGGTTATTTTCTCTGTCTTTAGTACCAATACTGTAGCTTTTCTTTTTTTTATTCTTCAAGATAAGCATTATATACTTAATTTATTTAAGACTTATGCCCATGTATCAATTCTTCAGACACCTTCTTAAGTCTTTCCTAGTATTGATTATCTTTCTGATAAAGAAGTACCTATAATAGAAAGAAACATAGCAGGTACAAGGGGCTGGTCTTCAAGCAGGTGTATATAATGTCATTCTATGTCCCTGGTCTATGGCATTGGTTTCTGTTCAGATTATGAGAGGATTTTTATCTCCTAGGCAGTAAATTTTCTGCTTAATATCCCTTTTAGCTGTGTTTTATTGTAAGAAGTTAGTGGTTCCCCAGAGTCATTACATTTTGCAGAGATGAGGGATAGCATGAGGGTTTCTACAGAAGGTGTGACTGAGGAGAAAATGTTACCTCTTGTTCTTAACAGAGGTGCTATGATGGCATCTAAACATCTCAGATATACTGAGGCTGCTAAACATGAAGAATAGAAGTAAACACTGCAAAATTGTTCTTTAATGAGCTACTAAGCAGATTATTACAGAATAAACATATCCCTCAACAAAACCCAAGAACAGTGGGTGCATTTCTTTATTCATCTTTTAAAAATATGGCTTCTCCTAAGTACAGTTCTGGGTCATTTAGCACTTTCCTCCAAAAAGAATGACTTGATCATGTAGGTTTGACACTACTCTCTGCTGCTTTTAGCAAAGATAGACCAATTCAACTGATGGTAATATCTAAATACACAACCTGCTGAGCATATCTTACATAATTTCAAAATGTAATGAAGCTGTGTGAGAGTTTACCAGCATATCTAGAACACATTAGCAAGATATTCAGCATACTTTTAACTATTACTTTGAGGTCTTAAAAAATTATTATAATTTTTATCCATGGGATGCTGAGAAGAATAAATCTGTGTCATCTGTTCTTTAAAGGATGCATGTTGTCACCTAAATCATAAAGCACAACATATGAAGATGACATTATGTTATCACCCATGGCATAATTATTATCTGGAATTGTAGATTGGTGAATTACAATTTGGCCACACATAGCTTCCCAACCTCACAATTTTTTACTAAAACCTCAACACCAGAAAACACTAAGTTTCTGCTCTCCTTTTTAAAGCTTGTTTTGTTTTGTTTGCTCTAAGGAATGTTTTATGTTTCTTGGAAGCCATTTACCATGTCTACTCTGTGTGTGTGGATGTGTTGGATAACTCAGAAGTTCTCATATTAAGGTTGACCTTGTTGATCTTTGAGGTGTTTTCCAACCTTAATGATTCTATATCACACTAGAAACATATGCTTAACATAAGATCTTTGTTTTAAACAGACGTCAGGAAATCTAGATGATCAGTTAGTCCAACTTCCCACTCAGAGAAGGTCTAGTTAGGGAAGGATGCTTAGGGCCTTGTCCAGTTGTGTTCATAAGGAGTTCTAAGGATCAAGAAATCTCAACGTCAACCAAATATTTCCTCTTTCAGGATAAATGAATTTGTTATACTGCTGAGCTTCCATATACAGACGAGCTATAGTTGTAAGATGGTAATTCGGTTTTTTGTGTTGTTTTGTTGTTGCTGGTTTTTGTGTTTGTTGTTTTAGGTTTTTTTAATATAAAGCATGGGGATTTTTCAGAAAACATTAAGCTATCAATGAATTTGAGATGAGTTATACAAGTAAGCCAATATACAGTTTTCTACTAGAGAACTATCCCTGCAAAAAATTTTCAATGAAGACCTAGTAACACATCATCAAAGAATTGTTGCATTGGGCATTTATCCACTGTAGTGACATAGAGGTTGAAAATATTTATTAAAGCAGATACCCAGATAATAAAACTTCTTGCAAATGCAATTGCATGCTTTGTGATAACAGCTTTATACTGTGCAAAAGTAAAGCCATCTGCACCAGAATTAAGAAAAATACTTCTTCTTGATAACTGGAAATATCATGGAATTTGCTGAATTATTCAAAGTCACATTAAGGTCGGTGCCTCCAACAAATTTTGTAAGCCTTGCAAACATAACTTTAATTCTCATCATCACTCCATCTCTCCTTCCCCAGCTCAGCTCTTTGAATACAGTTTTATTGAGAGCTTTCACTAAAAGTGATAGGGCAAAACATTGCAGATTTGTCTGGGGTAAACCATGCATTTTCTGTAGTAGTTGAATAGCTAAGTCTCCAGTTGCTGGAAATTTTTTTCATTTTCTTTAAAGATTTTACAAAAGAAAATTGTCAAATAAATGCAATTTTGTTGTATGAATAATTTTGTCTTTGTTAACTAAAAGTACAGTTCCTAAGAGGACCCTTCCTGGGAAAAAAGTTCTGATCTTTAAATTAAAATGTGGCACCAGTGTAGCCCATAACACTGTAGACATATAATTACAGTACTTCCATTCCCAGTAACAGACCTCAGGCTTTCCATTAATTCTGCACGGACTTGGGACGAGGACTTGTGAGGCTTGCTTTGTACAGACATTTCTTGATCCGTCAGGGACTTTTGTTTTAGGTTAGATAACTCCACTGATACCACAGACAGATGACTGTTATTAGTTTTAGTTGTTTAGATTTGTGCAATTCTGTTGCTAAACCATTATCATCACAACTTTCACTAATAGTACTAAGCTGTAGCCACTCAGTGCAGAATGGTCTATGTCCATGGAGTATAACACATGAGTGCAGTCTTTAAAATGCAGGCACAGGATGAAGACAGAAAGCCCAGGGCTTCATGCAGGTCATAGATCTCCAGTTGTCAACCATCAAAGGAAAGCAACTTAAAAGTGACGGGTGAAGAGGTTATGGGGATGAAAAAGAGGGGAAAAAAAGACCACGTATGAAGAAAGAGGAAGGCACACTGTGTATTAGAAAATGTGTTAGAATACTCCTCAGTGAATTCTAGGGGAAGGACGAAGAAATCCCAACCATCAATACTGTACTTCTCTTGACAAAGAATGTGTCATACTGAAAATTTGCTGCAACCCTTCCAACACCCAGCTTCTTAAGGACCCAGAGCAGCACAATGAGGGTAAACTAGCAGAAATAGGGATAGAAAATGGAAAGCTTGAGCATATAAATGTAAATTATTATTACTGGGAAGCAGCACTGATAGAATACTTGAGAGGGTCTGTGTCAGTATTGTGGCAACTGGATTCATAATTACATGGTTCAATTCCTAATGTTTTATTTGCACTATCAACAAATTACTGTGTGTACATATTAGCTATGTTTCCTTATCCTAGGTAAGCTGCTTGGGTTCTTTGGTTTGGTATCAGGCCTTTGGGACTTAGTTGTGAATTGAATTCAATCAGGGAAGACCCAAATGGCTTTGTCATAATCCACAAACATGTCCCATATATTTTAGTACACTTAGTCAGATTCTCTGATAGTGGAAAATTGTTAAGCATGTGCAGTCAGGAAATACTAGCATTAAGGTCAGATGAAATGTTAATTTGGGGGTCCTGTGCATATGCTTTATATGATCACATTCTCTATTTCAGGATTGCTATAAAAAAGGGAGAAGGAAAGAAAAAAGTCACATTTCATTCACCTTGTCTTTGTAACTTGCTGTTTAAGTCTATTAGTCAGAATTTTTATTCAGGCTTCTAAATATCCATTAAGTAACAGAATGGGGATGGTGTCACACTTTATGGATGGAATCTAGATTCAAAGACTAGATTAAAATTTTATACATAAATAGCAGCATATGAGTTAGGGAATGGGATCCAATTGCTTAAACATTGCCCATCAATACATCTAAAATTACACACCAAGCTTTATGTTTCACATGTTTTAAGCTCATGTTCCAGCTCACTTAAACAGATACTTGTTTGAAGGATATCCATGCAAATTCTTTTTTGAGAGAATATATAGAAAATTACTATAAGTGTATGCATCATTTCTTTCCATGTTACATAGAGAATACTGGAGATATCATCCTATGCTGAAATTTTGTTTTTCATTTCATTCATTTTCTGTTAATGTAAATTCCTTTATATTAATCTTGATGAGAACCAAATCTATAAATATGACTATGGGTTTCTTTCAGAGGATTGTCTTTTTGTACATTTGTTTTTTTTTATGGTTTGGTTGATGTTTATGATGGTTATAATTTTTGGGGTTTTGGGGGGTTTGAGAGAGAGACAGAGGAAATAGGGTAAAACATTTAATTGACATGGCCAATGTATTAAAAATCAATAGAGAAAACTGTAAACAGTACAAATAGTTATAAATACTTCAGGTTGGATGGACACCAAAGAGAAGACCTAATTCTGTATGTCCCACATGAAATCAGTATGTATATTCAGAGTAAAAGAAGCAACACTTTCCGAATTACTGGTGAGATATTTTGAACACCATATTATGGCAGACCTCACACTGAGTGCTTACACCAAACTGGAGTGGAATATTTGACAGAAATTCTGAATGTTCCAATTAGACACCCTGTTATCTTGCATGCGTAACTCCCAGCATCCTTATTGACTACAATTAAAAAATTAAGATAAATATCTGCTTCCATGTCTCATATGTGCTGAAGCTTTTCACTGGTATCCTTTGGAGCAGAGAAATATCTGAGATTCTCAGTTTAGACACGTTCACATTGTCTGAGAAATTAGGACAGTATTTTCTGTCCTGGGGTCCAGCCTAGCTCAATATTTAATGGTAAAAAGCTGAGCCAAAAGTATAGCATCAGAAAGCATGTAGGGAAAGTAGAATCAGGCAAACCTTAAGTTATTACAACAGTGGGCTATGTTAGAAACCTGTGAAACAGACAAAAATTAATTTTTTTGTAATGGAAATTAGGAACATATCGTCCAGGATGTTTATTCTCAATCTTCATGTGAATTTCCAACAGGTATCAGCTGGCATTCCATTCAGTGTCTAAAAGAAAAATTCAGTCCTAAACTTTCGTTAGTCTTCTGTCTAAATTTTCCTCTTTCATGTGAACAGAGCAGATTCATAGGGCTATTCTGATCTTCCTGCATGTGTAGAAACACCAGTGCCAGCAATAAGAGTTCTCTGCAAGAAAGAAGAGCAGAATAGATAATAAGTGCTCTATTGTGCAGACAGGAGAGGAGAATTTAGTTTTAATGATCCCATTACTTTCTGCTAGACTGCTAAAAATTGCTACACTGAATAAACCAATAGATGCTGCTTTCTGTCAAATAACTGGAATGTCTTTCATGAAACTTAATTTTTTTACAGCAACTTTGTAGGACAATTAGGGCAGCTTAGCAAATTCTTTATTTCCCACTGGACATTGTAATTCACAACAAACTAATTAATATTTTATCTGAAAATGCTACATACTTCCATTGTTGTTTATTTTTAATTAAAACTAAGGTCCTGAAACAGTCAATGACAATTACAAATACATGCAAGGCATTAAATATGACAATTTGAATTTTTAATTATTAATTATCACATTGACATGCTAATTATTTCTGGCAAAAACACAGGATACTTTAATTAAATACTAATATAACTGCACTGCCCATTTTAACTACTGAGAAAACTTATGTAGTGCCTGTACAGAATTTTAAACCTTTGAGAGAACAACAGTATAGGGGATTTGTCTTTTGAAAGGTCAGAATGTTCATCATGACTAAATCTTATATTTGAGTAGTGGAAGACAGTAATGCACTTACACTGCAGCAGTGAAAAAAAACCCAGAAGACAAGTTTTAAAAGCTTTACAGGAACCAATCCAACTATGCATTTAAATACTACAAAATGCACCATTGCGTAAAATAGAACAAACAAGATGAACATCTAAATGTATCCCTGGTGGAAACCAGTTTTTACAAGAAGATGTGTGCTAGAACTCTTTTAGCATTAGCTGCAACACGTAGCTGTCTCAAAAACATTACAAATTTACTGGAGAACACAAAGCGTTTTTTATTAACGCACCAAATTGAATGTCACTGCTTTTTTCCCCAGTGCTTCATCAGAGGAAGAGGAACTAAAGTCTAGTTAACATTTTGACCTTCAGGATCATGAAAGAAGCAAATTAAAATGTGAAACATTCTATAGTGATTGCTCCTGAGTTTAACTTCTTTCCTCATAGAATGTAAAGAAATAGCTGCTTGGGAAAAACTAAATCAGAATGCTTGTTCTGACACAAAAAAAAAAGAATGCAAGAAAATACAATTCTTTTCTGTTCCTCAAGAGCATGAGAGTCATTGCATCCTGTGAGAGATATATCCTATATAGCAAAGACAACAGAAAATTCTGCAGTTACTTTGCTGCAATTTCACAGTTCTGTATGTATAGTTTAATATATGCTGCTGTCTGGGACATAAGTTTGGCTGTTTTTAATGGATGCCAACATATGTCCGATCTAATTTATAACCGTTCCTTAGGACCCTTTACACCTTTTCAATCTGAACTGTGCATGGCTCCATTACTTGGGACTGGTTGTAATGGTGTTTTAAAGCATACATTCCACAAAGAAATTTTATTATCAGTTCTATCAGAATATATTAGATTTTTTTTGCAAATGCTTCCTTGGATTCAGCTTTATTTCCTGGCAAAGATACCAAAGACTTTTCAAAGTTGTGCCTATTTTGTTTTATATGTTCATTATTATTTATTATTTTTCCCTATTATGCTGAAAACAGAGATAGAAATTCTGTTCAGATGTACATGAATGCACTATCAGATTTTATAATAGTGACTTATTAACTAATAAAATTAATAAAATAATTATTTTGATGATTAAAATCATTACATTGGCAGTTTCTATATTCTTTACAGGAAATGTTTTCTCTGTGAACTCCATTGTTTTATCAGGTTGTAAAACCTTGGTCATATAATCTTCTGGAGAATGTCAATAATGTAAAATTTATGCTCTGTGTTTTGTGCAAATTCTGCTGTTGGGGCAGTTAATGGGGAGAAAATTTTATTATGTATAAGCTTCCTGATAGTGGATTAAATACTGAAATGCATTGCAAAAGAGTTTAGCTTGATTTTTTGGGCTTTACTATTTTCCGAGCAAATCCGATTCCTTGACTGAGCTCAAACAGAAAAGGATATAAAAATGCATCAGCTGCAGATTGTTTTGATAAATGTCCTTAGCACTTGTAACATTCTTCTTTGGCTGAACTGGAAAAGGAGAAGGAGCATGATGTTAAGAATTTCTGTAAACTATTTTATTGTACAAACTTATGGCTATTCATATGAATATTGGATGTTTGGATCTCTAGAAAGAAAGTAAGGATGGGATGGAGGGATGTACAGCCAAAAGGAAGGAAGGTGGGAGGGAGGAAAGCAGGGATGGAAGTAGGGAAAGAAGGAGGGATGGAGAAAATAAAATTCAGACAGCCTGCTAGATGAATTTTAGTGTTTACTCAAATGAGAGATATAATAGTAAGGTCCAGTTCAAATATAATTTAGATTATGGATAATTAGTCTTTATGTCTGTTGAACTGTATTTTGCAGAAAACAAATAATTTCTTTCATTCTTTGAGCATTGAAACTTGTCTCAGGAACTTCAGAAAGAAAAACCAGTTCCCATAAGATTTTATATTACATTGAAACAAACCCAATGTTCCCAATATAGGAAGAGAAATGGCACAGTAGCGCAGAATAAGACGAATTTTCATACCTTGAAGATGGATAATTAATTCCAATCTTAACAGCATTTTTTCATGTAAGAATTATTTTCCAGGAATGAAAAATACACTTTTTATTACAAGTCTTCAGAAAATGCTGAATCAATCTTTGTGGGTTTAAAAAAAAAAGTACTAAAACTCTAGACATTACAAACATGAAAACTAAAATTATGTTTAGGCAACGTGGTGCTTTTGTCTGAAGTATATGCAGAAGATTAATTTTGATAGTATATATGTCAATGCTTTTTCTAGAGATCTTGTCATTCAGTGTGCCAATATTCAGTCAGAAATAGGACATTTTCAAATAAAATCTTGAGTATAATAATATATCATCTATTCTTGCCCTATATGAAGGAAGTAAATTCTAAGCCATTACTGTTTAGAGAAATCTCCTGAAATTCTTTTGGTGTAAAACCTAAAATTTCATAGCTTTTGCTTTCATCTCTGCAGTCAGACTCCTAGCCTGTTCAGCAAGTATTCTCCTCTAACACTCCGCAGAGGTCTTCAGATCATAATAATGCCTGGGATATTTCCAGTTCTTGACCTGTAAATTTCTTCTTGAACATAAAACATAAGGTCAAAAGTACTGGGTTAGATCAACATCTTACATCTGATAGCAGCCAAATGTCAATCTATCAGGAAGGGCATAAGGAAAAGGGAAAGCACATATTTCCCTCTAACAATCTTTGTCTTTCAAAAAATTGTAACTCATCTAATTAAGTACCTATGTAACACAAAACTGTTTTCTTTCTCATAAGCTAACACGGCAGTCCTTTGAATTTTGTAAACTTTTTGTGAAAAAGTTCCCCAGTCTAACTACATGTTGTGTGTGTGCAGGAAAAAAAGACTATTCTTTTTCCCATCTTATACCTCTTTCAGATGTTCCCTGACTATTGTGTTTAAACACAGAGAATAATTCCTGTGAACAAACAATTCTTGTCCACCTAGTTTATTCTGTTGATACGGCCATGAATTGTTTTCTGGGGCAAGTCATGTTCAAAAGAGCAAGAGCATTCATCTCTTGTGATTTGGTAATATTCAGAATATGTTAAGTTTATGACCTTAAAAATATGTTCAGTGTTGAAGTCCTGTTTGAACTGCTAAGCCTTACATATATGCAATCACAGCTTAAAGCACTGAATGTTGTCTACAAATTCATCACACGATGGATTATGAGGGTAAAAATCTTTATGGTTCAGAGACCCTCTGGCAGACAAGTCAAGGAAATCCCACCAACAATGGAAATACAATTCTGTAACTCTTTACATGGTAGCATTTTTGAAGTTGCACAGGTTACTTTATGTTTCAGAGATTCTATACCCATTTTGTATGATGTGCATTAGCAATGGAGAAACAGAAAGGAAAAACATTCAATAATTCAAGTGCAATTTTTGTTGAGACATCTCTTTAAGAACATATTTAATCTGATGACAGTGGTTAAGAACGGATTTAATCTAGCGACAATGGAATATCAATGACAACAACTTAGGAGAATATTAAAATGTTTTATTTACACTGTAACTAGTTTTGGTTTGTGCTAAGCCATTAAATGGTATATAAGTGTGTGTGAAAGAGGGGTAATATTGTAAAATCTAGCATTTTAGGAAACAAGAGGTCAAATAACTATTTTAAAGATTTTTTTTTTTAATTTATTGCATTGTACAAGAGTGGGATGCAATCATTTTCTTGGCAATTTAATAATTTTTTTAAGCAAAGATTTTCTAAAAAAGACATGCTAACTGTCTTTAATTTTGTGGTATTTTTCTTCTCACTATTTTGTTAAAACTAACTGCTTTTGAAATGTCAAACTATAATAGTAGAATGATTCAAAAATGTTTTGCCATGTGTAGTGGGTGGACCCTGCCTGGATGCAGGCACCCACAAAAGCCACTCACTGACTCACTCACTCCCTTCCACAAGTGGACAGGGAGAATACAAATACAACAAAGGGTTAATGGGTTAAAATAAAGACAGGGAGAGATTGCTCACCAAATACCATCATGGGCAAAGCAGGCTCGAATGGGGGATATTAACTGAATTAATTACAAGCAAAATTAGAAGAGGATAATAAGAAGTAAAATAAGTCTTAAAAGCACATTCCCTTCACCCTCTCCTCCTTCCCAAGCTCTACCTCCTCCCTCCCGGCAGCACAGGGAAACAGGCAGCCGGGTTATGGTCAGTTCATCACAGGTCGTTCCTGCTGCTGCTCACGGAGAGGAGTCGTTCCCCTGCTGCACCATGAGCCCCCTCCCGCAGGAGACAGTCCGCCACAAACCTGTTCCGTGTGAGTGCTTCTCATGGCAACAGTTCTCCATGGACTGCTCCAACGTGGGTCACTTTTCCATGGGGTGCAGACCTGCAGGAACAGCCTGCTCCAGTATGGGTGCCCCACAGGGTCACAAGTCCTACCAGGGACAGCCTGCTCCAGCATGGGATCCTGTCTCCACAGATCTGCAGGTCCCTCACAGGGACCTGCTTTCGCATGGGCTTTCAATGGATTCTCAACCTCCTTTTGAGAATCCACCTGCTCCAGCATGATAATTTTGGAGAGACTATATTTTTAACTGATTAGGCAGACAGCATAGGAACTTAAATATACTTTTTCAACTTCAGTTCTGTCCCTATGTAGCGGAAGAACTGTACCCCAGATCTCAAAGGAGAGCTCTATACTGCAGTGAAGTCAGGGATTTGATGATCAGTTATGCTTTTTCAAATTTCTGTATAATAAGTCATCGTTTCTTCACTGCTTTTGTATACCTTAACTGAGTAATCCTTATACAGGTTATTTATGTGGACATAAATGTAGTAACAATTTTCTGCCTGGTGAAGCCATTAGAAATAAAATTAAGCTCAGCTATCTTGTTACCTGAATAAAGCTAAATTACAGATGTTCTCCTTTAAACTGTAGAATCCAAATGGATACTTGAACTGTATGTATCAAAATGTACTTGAACTGTACATTCTAAAGTTCCATTATTGTGCATGAATTAGGAAGTCAGATGCAATTGACCAGATGAAATGCAATAAAAGGGACAGTAGATATTAAGTTAGTATGAGAAGAATTCTCATCCTAGGAACCTCTAAATCACTATGAATGGATGTTAGGTGAGGTATCCTGCATTTCACCTTACATAAGCTCAATTTGACCGATCTAAATGCCAGCCTCAGGCTGAACATAACACAGCCTCAACCAATACCCCAAAACCACCAGGTCACTTTGAATATGTCAGACATAAGACTGGTATATCTGACCCTTCCCTTCCTTTTCCTTTCCCTGTCTACTCCTGCATCTCATACAATTTTGATATGCTGCACCATGTCCCCTTGGTTTATGGCAGTCTCTAATACATATATTAGTTTGGAACTATATTTTTTCAGCAAATAAACTATGCCTGGACATACTGGAGGCTAAAAATGTAATTCTACTTATTCTGCTTGTTTGTGGCATCTTTCACAATAGGAAATCTTACAATCAAAGAAGCCCCTGTTCTTTTCTAAAATCTTGTTTAGCAATGACCTGAGCACCCACTATCCGAAGAGTCAAATCCTACAACCCCAGAAAAAGTGTAAATTCTAAAAACTACATTTTGATTGAAATTCCTTGTTTTAAATGAGTATTCAAAGCATGTATATGCTAAGCAGCCCAAATGTTTTCTTTGTAGAATACAGTTGAGTTCTTTACATTCTCTGAATATTTATTGATTCTGTGCCAGTCTTTCATTCCTCAGTAGCAGATAATTTTAATGAGATTTTTGAAACCTAAAATAATCCAATGCAGTACATTTCCTTGAAAATTCATTATAAAATGTTACATTTTATTTTTGTCACTATTGCAGTGAGCTTCTCACATGCCTTACTTTTTTTGGCATTTAAATATTCTTGAACATAATGTGGAATTCTTCAGAAAATTATCCAGCTATAATGTTCTACAAATGTTATTCATAGTATTGTGCTGGATTAAGGGTTCCTATTGAATGAATAAGATTTGTACTTTATAATTAATTTTGATAGAAATAGAAGTAGCAAGGCTAAGCATTTGAAGATTCATAGATCAATAAACTGTTATATGTGGTTGTGGGCGTATATACTTCTGACATATTATGACTGCCTGCTGAACTGCTGTTTGATGTAGCACTGAAGGATACTACCATTATATTCAGGAAGGATTAGTGGATTAGTTCATCACTGTAATAAAATTTAAAATGAAATAATCAATAGGTATCAAGTAATCTGTGAAACCAAGCTTTACATAGTCATCCAAAATGAGACAAAATCACTTTCACATTTTTTTTCTATAAAAAGATTCTGATCCTAAATTACAAAAAAAGTTGTGTCTAATGTAAGTTTGATAGTAATATATAAAATTTTTATGAAATGTTTTTGTGGACATCACACGACACTGTGATAAAAAGTCTGTAATAATGTAAATGTGATTTACAAACTAATCAAAGACAGAAGATATTGTAAACAGAAGGTAAAAACCCAAACAAATCAACACATAAACAAGCAAACTAACAAACAAAACCACCTACTGAACAAAACCTTTACTGAACAGATGTATTTCTAATTTGATCACAAAGGATTAGTTTTTCTCCCCATGTTGTATTAACACGGAACTAAACAGAATATTAGAGAGAAGAGGAGAAAAGAGGACATTTCTGTTTGAGCTAATTCAGTGCCATTCTTCTGCAAACCAAGAGGACAGAACATATTATAAAACAAAAAATTATGAAAAAATATATAATAAATTATTTTCCAACCAAAATTTTAAAAAAAAAATCCATTTAAAAAAAGGAAAATTATCTAAACATCTTAGACATCCATGTTGACTGGAGTATCCTAGTTTTGTAAAAAGGGAATTGAGAAGATAAATAATCAGAAGGAGAAATGCATGGAGTTCCATAATGGACAGCTGAGATGAACTGATATAATGCTGGTCATATAAAAGAAAAAACTGAAATGAACTTCATCATCTTGTGAGAATATCAATGTAAACTGTACACATGCAGCTGAATATGGCCACTCAGTTTAGATTTACAATATCAAGAGACAGGTATAGAGCAGAATATAAATTATATATAGGAGCTTAAGAAAATCCTGAAACACTCAGGGAAATAGCAATGGTAACTATTTTTCTATTCACAATGTATAACCATATTCTTAAAGAATGGAGCACATATTTATGCCAATGTAATATCCCCTGCTGCTTTTGGCTGGCACTTCAATTTTTTTCTTTAAAAAAATATATGACATTTATCTTTGGTACACAGGATATTAAGATGATGCTTGGACTGAAAAAAAAGAAGTGTGAACAGCAGAAGGCCATTGCCAAATTCTTTAAGTAGTTTTGGAAAGAACCAGAGTTTCTGAAGTAAAATGAAAACATAAATATACATAACTCTGCATAAAGGTATACAATTCAGAGAAAATGCAGTATATCAGCATATCATGCAATAGCTGAAGTAATATGTTCATTAAAAAAGTGTTCTTGCGTACATACTAGACAGTGCTATAATATTGAAATGTCCTGCGGCATAACAAGTCGTGTTCTGTAAGAAACAGGAGAGAGGAAAGAAGTGCACATAACCTGATTTGGAAATTCAAAAAGTAGACTTTTCTCCTTCAGAGGATAAATGGTATTTTTGCAGATAAGACTATAATCACATAAGCATTAAGGTATTTAATAGTAAATAAAGTAAATTAAATATAAACATTAAATTCTGGTTTAATCATACACTGTATTTGTATATAAATCAAAACACATATCTGGGAAACATTGCTCTGTTTTAGCTTAGGAAAGGTTGTGTGTAGATGGCAGAAGGAAGAGGAGAAAAGAAGAGATTTCCTGATAAGATTTTCAGCAAAAAAATTTGTGAAGCTCTCTTTTATCATGAACTATCATTTAGAAACAGAAACAAAGCAAAGCTTGCCTCTTGCATAAATGTTAAGGAAGAATGATCACTGAACAGAAGGCACCTACTAGAAGAAGCAAACTTTTTGAGATCTCTCAGCAAGCATTTTAAACACTAAAGAAGAAAGTAAAATTGATAATGAGGGTGATTTCTTTTTGGTTTTTGTATAAAAATTATTGGCTATATAAGGAATCCAACAACGTCTATAACACATCTGACATCATGGCAATTTAAAAAACAAAAAGAAAAGGGGTTTATGTATTTTTTTCTCCCCCAAAAATATAATGCTTTAATATGAACAGGTATCAAATGATGAAATACAGTAAGTTGTGTTGCACTGGGGAACTGAATAGCTGAATGGCACAGTGTGCTTTTGCTTCATTGTTTCCAAATCTAAGTAACATTTATTTAGTGATTTTGTGTAAATGGCAATAAGAATTTCTTTGAAAGACAATGTGAAAAATGTACTGATATGAATGAATGAATTGCTAAATCACAAAAATGTGTCTAGGGTAGCTGGGGGCTGTGAACTAACAAGTAGCCACTCAGAATCAAATAGAGTAGATATAAAATCCTCTTGGTTCATTTAATGATATAACTATTCTGTCAAACCAAACTAAAGTCTAGCAGCTTCTTTAAAGAGCTCCAATTCACTTTGTAATACAAAAAGAACATTTAACGCCATGCTGATGTTTAAATGTCCAGACATGATGGAAGGGTTGAAACCTTTTTGTTTAAAAAAAGGCAAATTTAATTTGGTACATTATTCCCTGAAGAGCTGACAGACTGAGGGATTTTCTATAGACAAAGGATTCTTAAACTTTTTTAGAGAGAGATCACAGTTATGGTCTGGCTGCAATTCTTCCCACTTCCCAGTCTCTCTGATTATACTTCTCAAATATCAGTCTTTTTGCCTTTATCTCTTCTCAGGTAGACTGAACTCTTAACAACAGTGCCCTGTACATCAGCTGTACTAACGTGCCAAATCCTGAGGGCTTTATTACTGGAGGGATTTGAGTTCTCAGAACTATGGACAATAATGAATATGCCCAAGTACTTTTCTCAATGCAGAACATTTTTTACTTTGAAATAGGTAAAAAAGCAACTTTCACAAAGGCATTTTAAAGTTTTTAAAGTTTATACATTTCTCACCTAGGCCATTGTCCTTCATAATGGGTTATATAAAGTTAATATTCTGATGGCAATCTTCATAAAGGAAGACCAAACATTGTCACCCGCTAAATCACATAGTTTTTCTCCATTTATTCGTAAAAGCTACAGGCATTGCACTAGAGAATCCCAGGCAATGTCTGGGCTTTCACAGTTTAGCTGGGAACCTCAGAGAGGTGAGCAGACTGTGACCACTGAGTGCATAAAAACAAACCCATAGGTACCTAAGATTAAGGGACAGGGACCTTTGCTGGCCTTACATTCTCCCCATTGAGCAAACCAAGATGATGAGGACTCAGTGACAATCACCATCTCTCTGCTTATATTCACCGTTAAGATTAGCACTCAAAATGACCTAGGAAGGGGAAGCAAAACACGTAAAGTAAATTGAGCTGATACTTATAACACTTCTGGTCGAACAATTTTGGCTCTGACACTAACGACCCTTTTGTTCAATAGTCTGTATAGCAAGTGTCAGTGCTGCTGTAACAGCTAAAAAAACAAGTGTAGAATTCTAATGAAACTGATTTGTTTAGATTTTTCTTTATCCATTTGTGTCATTCTTTGCAGTTTCATGACCTATTCTCATTTCATAGCTGACTTCCTAACTGCTTGCTGGACTATGCCTCACACCTTATCACCATGGTCTACATTAGCTTTGTAATAAATTCTAATTCTGACTATCATCTACAGGTATGACCTCTCCATTTTCAGCCTCGGCATACTAGGGAATTCATAGACAAACAAGTCAACAGGCAGGACAAGAGAGCTGAGTGGCCAAGGAAGTTGAAGGTTTAAATGCCAGCTACCAGAGGAGAGTAAGATCTAGATCCAAGTATTGAAAAAATTAGTGACTGGAGCTAACTACAGAGCAGGGTTGTATTTCATGTCTGCAGGTCATCATTAGTGAACTTCAACCTAATTTAGCTGATGAGAAGTTCACCACCTGGAAAATAACCGGGTTGCAGCTGGTGTTTGGATCCAGGCATTGATACTGGATCAAGTAAAACTCCTCACTATTTTGTTCTTAAAGAGCAAACTGTCTCTTTGGCAAAGTTAAAACCAAGACCTCTAGAATCATTATTATAATGGGTTGTAGTTTTAAGGAAAAATTTGTTCTGGGGTTCTTATAAGACTCAGTCTCTAGATACAGAAATCAATATACTAGAAATGTACTTTCTTTGATCAGATAAAAGATAGCTGATTAAGGATTCAAAGGCCTATTACCTCAGACAGAATAGTTCAAGTTAATAAGATCCTTTCTCCCTTTTATACACTGTGCACATTAAAGACTTTCATTTTAATTAACAGCATTTACTGAATTGGAAACCATGTGCATTATAAAGGGTATCTTGTACTGTAGACAATTTTATTCTTAGAATCAAGAACTAGATAAACCGGCAACCACCTATGTGCTCATCATTAAGTTTCAAGCTATAGCTACTCTGTAGTTCTGACAACTCAGATTAATTTTAATAAAATCTTGAACACCAGCTTTAGGATATAGAATTAGATATGTCATGACAGCTCAGTGATATTCAGCCATTACAGGTAGTTTAGTCTGCCTGGCTAGCAATAAGGATTTATCTCTTTCTCCAGAGGAAAGTAATGGAATTGTTAAACTCCTTTACTATATTGTATAAATCAGTGATAATTGCCTGATGACTTGTTAACAGATAATACAGAAAATCCTAAAATAACCATTGTGTTTTCTATACTAATAACATTTTCATAATTAACTCCTGTCGACACAAAATAACCACAAAAAAAGATATTTTATTGTTCATCTGCCAAGATAAGGAAGAATCTGTTGAAAAAGGATAATGTTGTAAAAGGACTAGTTAAGAAGCCTTAAATTAATGCCATTAAAAGGTACTAGATTAGGCAACAAAACATTGACTTGTTCAATTCTTAATGATAAAATTAAATAGATAATTAGGTACTCACTTGTCAATAATACTACCTTTATTACTATGGAGAAACTCCAGATGGAGAAAAGTAGAACAAAACAGTAATACCCATCTAGTAAATAATAATATACTATTTTTTATGCAAATATTGTTTAAATTATTAAAACATTACCTTAAATTTTTGGTTTCAGAGGTAATACAAAGTGTACAGCACAAAATTATTTGAAACAAACAGATGACAACCATTTGTTAGAGTCCAACAGGTTAAGAATGCAACTCACTTTATCTCTTTCTGGCATACTGATGCAGCCATTTAAATCCAACTCTCCAGTCAAAAGAGAGCGTTGAAGTTGCAGAAGGTATTTTACCTTTTTTTTAAGGTAACTGAATAACAATCTTAAGGTGAAACAGCCTTTTAAAGACCTAATTTGTCACAGACTGTGGAAGAAGTCTAAATTCTTTTCTTTAGCCTATATGCCTAAATACTTAAATAACTAATAATAAGTACAAAGTGTGACTGAAACTTCAATTGTGGAGAAAATACCTAAGTAGCTAAAGAGGTAGAGTGACATATTGTAGTTCACCAGGAATAAATGCTAGGGATCATTAAAATGGGTGATCACATCATAGTACTTATTCATACTTATTAACTGAAGTACTTTCTTATTGGCATAATTTTCCTCCTATTAGAAATATTGTACAGTTCATCTCTTTTAAACCATATCTTTTAAACCAACAGTCTTTTGGCTATATGAGGCTCAGAAAACAACTTCCTAAAAATATCTACAACAACAATAAAAAAATCTTTGGACTTCTCCTTTTTCTGCTATTACTTGCATTTTTTTAAAAAACATTTACTTTCTATGAACTGATTAAATTAAGAAAAAATTAGAATTAGAGGCAGAAGTTAAGAATGTCATGTCTAATATGTCTATTCCCTATATTGAAATTCTAATGAGGAAAAGTCATGGCTGAAGATTCTGGTATTTTATTCCACAGACACTTCACAAAAGTACTTATTCCAAAACAGCGAATCAAAGCTATTCATCTATGTTTTTAATATTCTTTTCAGTAATTCCAAATGTTCAAATACTCATCTAAGTAATGCACACAGCTTTAAGCGTTTTCACTTGGTTTATGTACTCTTTCCACAACTCTGTTTCTGTCTCCTTCTTGAAGAACAAAAGATGTCAAAAGATGTCAAAATAAAGTAGAGTAATATTTTTGTGATATGTGACAGCAGGGAAGGAGAAATTTGGGATGGTGCATATTTTGGAAGTAATTTTACATATATTTCTTGCTTTTGCTCCTTGAGTGTTTGAGTATTATATATTTTTAAAGCAGTCTCCTGTGGAGGTAATTTAATATTTCCCAACCAAAACTTACTTCTATAGCATTTATAATTTCCTGCTTTATTTTATTATTTGAGCTATAGCAGTGTATCAGTTGTAAATGTATACTTATATGCATTTATATCTTTATACACAAAGACATATTTTAAGATGTTTACTTATGCTTCTGTTGCATACCAAAAAATTTCATTTTTTGTAGATATTTCTTGAGAAATTCCTCAATATTTGAACTTATTTTTATTTCACTGAATGCCACGTTTTTCATTTGGTACTTCTGTCTTTTACTCCTCCAAGTTCATTGGCAATTACTCTCATAATCAAATAAAATTTTATAGGATAAATTACTCAACATCTATAAAAAAGAATAGAGTCCCAGTGAAACAAGACTTGACCAGAGCTTACTTTTCACCACGAAGAAGTCCATTTGCTTGTGTTTTTCTGTGATATTTAAGCCCTTTCCATCAGCCACTCTCTAGGTTCCCAGGTGTTATGCAGAACTAATTTCTTCTATTCATCTTCCATGTCTGACATGCCCAGTCAAAACTCAAGATTTTTTCCTACTTTCTTCAAACTTAAAACTGCCTGAATAATTCAGAATAACAGAGTTAGATTAAAAAAAACTAATGCATTATTTATTAACCAACTACCTTTCTGCTAGTTGCCTGTGTGGCAATAATCTAGCCAGGGGGTTAGAACCATAAAATGACTAAGTAGCCATTATGGTTATTGTTTATTGAGTATATGTATAATCATGTCTTCCCCTGGTTCTGTAGTGAACATTGCAAATTATGCTCAGCTGCAAAGAAGTTTAGGAATCTCTGACTATGGAAGAAATGGTGTTACTCCCTTTACAAGAATCTCTTACTGTTAGAGCAGTCACCTGGGAAATCAGGGGCTTGTAATCAGTATCTACTTCTGTCTCAGCTACAAAGGTGTAAAGGCATTTGATGTGCCTAACTTTTAATAACTTTCCTATCAATCATGTAGACACACAAAAGACAGAAGGCATAGCTGGGAGGCCTATACGTTACCTTAATCTGTTATGTCTAGAGCTGAAGTTCTATGGTGAGCTAAAGGCAGCAGAGTATTGCCCCAAATGCATCCATAGTACATCCCAGAGTGATTTAAAGAATTTATTAACTCTCTCAAGAAGCCCATGAAATGTATGCATGAATTGGTAAAGGCCAAGCAGTATTTGACTTTTCTGTCCAGCTCCCAGAGAGAGTTTTAAGATAACTGTAGAGTTGCATATCCCAGAGGGAGTCACAATGCAATATATTTCACTGGAAAGAGGGTATCTCCTATAAATTTGATCTCTGTTTTTAGCTTTCCCAGATCATGATTTTAGTAAAGCAGCCATTACATCTGTTTTTCACAAGAAGCTTGGGAATCTTAGACTCACCCTTTTAAAAAAGTAGCAAAGGACTCATGAAAGACTGCCAAGGAAAGCTAAATAGCATTTGATCACAGGTGCTACCACAAGTTATATTAACTGACCATTGAAATACTTAAGCTTGATTATTGGGGCTTATCACTGGATACCCCTCTCAACTTGTTATGGTAACTTGTCTTTGAGTTAGCTTCATACATTATACTTTATTTTCTTTTAAATAGCCCATAGAACATATAGTGTCTTCATTATAAAATATTTAATTAAGGGAATAATTTCAACATAATGATTTCAATTTATCTCAATGAATCTGAACAAGCATTTTTTGAGAATAATCTAAAAGGAAAGATCTGCTGAATGTGGGTAACAAACTAGATATGACAGCTAAAGCATGGCTGCACTCAGTGCAAATTTAAATAGATGCTACTGTAAAGCAGGAACAATTCATCAAAATTTGCAACTTTTTATTGTTCCCAGTATTAATAAGGGGTTTTTCTAGACTTCATGATTTCACAGAACTGAAAACATTTAGCTTTTAGCACTGTAAAATATTATCATAAAACAACATGCAAAATAAATTGCTGCTACTAGTTAAAAGATAATAATAATTGCCTGATTATAAAAATCTGTACTGAATATTGTACACAGAAAAAAACAAAAAAATATGCTCCAAGTAATGGGATTTTCTCTGACTTCAATACTGTATTTGCATTCTGCTTCTATTTTTCATTTGTAGTACCAGTCACTACTGAATTTCTGAAAAAGTATGTCAAGAAATTGTTCTCAAGTTTATTAAAAATATGCTCTATTACAGCAGACTATTGATCAGCATAATGCATAAGAAGCACTTCAGAGAAATATGAGTTTTCCTACTTATACGTGAGCATTTGAGGAACAAAATTCCACAATGATTGACTAAGGAAATTATTTTATATAATATTTTAGTCATCTTGGAACAGAAACAAGAGTGTAACTGTGAAATGTGCTGATGACAAGACAAGAAAACTTTGGATGGGAGTCTCAGAGAAACAAACTTCATAGCTGTGAGCACAGAAACAACAGATATTTAATTCAATGGTACAAAAGTCAAATAGTTATAGAATCATATAATATCTCAAATTGGAAGGGATCATAAGGATCATCAAAACCAACACTCTGCTCCTTGAAGGGTTACCTAAAAATAAACCCAAGCTCCCAGGTCTTATTCCACAGGACTTCCTTCCAAATACTCATGCCCCCCATTCATATGTACAAGGATTACACACTTTCAGGTGCAGCATCTGGCACTCTGGTTAAATTTCACAGAGTTGATTTTTGTGGGTCTGTAGTCTACCCAATTTTCTCTGAAAGGCCTCTACATTTGAGGGAGTCCACGGCACCTCTTAATCTTATATTGTTGGCAAAACTAACGTGTAATTCCTGTATCTAGAATATTTACAAAAATATTAAAGAGGACTGGGCTTATAAATTAAGACTTGGGGCACTCCACTGATGACAGCCACCATTCCAATGTAGGAGCCAAATGCATTAGCTGATTTCTCATCAAATGCATTAAGGATTTTTCTAGCTTTATGTTGGACATTTGTCCTGAAAGAAGCTATGAGAGACAGTATCAAAACTTCCCTAAAATTTAAAAAACCCCAAAAATGAACAAACAAGCAAACAAAAAACCCAAAACCCAAAAAACCAACAAACCCCCCACCCAAAAACAAACAAAAAAAAACAAAGCAAAAAACCCCCCAAAAACCCAAATAAAAACTAAACCAAAACAAAACAAAAGAAAAAAAAACAAAAACAAAGCAAAACTAAAAAGAACAAAAAACAAAAAAACCCTCCACATTTTCTGACTTGCCTTGGTCAGATAGATGAGGGATCTTATCATAAAAAAAACTTAGTGGTTAACGCTTGTGAATCTATGCTGGCTATGACCACTGACTGCATTTTTTCTCAAATGATTTTCAATAGCTCCCGAAATAATATTTTCCAGAATTTTACCAGGAACTGAATTGAGACTGACACGACTGTGAATAATCAGAGTCTTCTTTCTTACTCGTCTTGAAAACTGTGACAAGCCATACCATAAAGGATTGATCATAACAGGAATCTCTGAGTTAAGTTAGAGTGCACAGATAGGATTAAAAGAGTTAAAAAATCCAGGTTCTGGTGGTCAGTTGTAAGGATGGTGTAAAACAAATGATATGTATGTTTTTAGGATAGGTTAAGATATGTATGTTCAGCAGAATCAAAATATATTAAGTCATGTATAACAGGAAGGCATATTCAAATTAATAAACACAGAAACCAGTAGCTATTCTTGAGGACAGCACTGTAATTATGAGAGTAATAGAAAAATTGGGTGAATGAGCCAACAAGGACATTGTGAAATTCAACAAGGACAAAAGCAAAGCCTTGCCCTTGGGATGTAAAAGCCCTTGAACAATGATACAAGCTGAGAAATGACAACTGGGGAGTGGACAAAAGCTGAACATCAGCCAGCAGTACACCTAGACAGCAAAGATGGCGAGCAGAATCCTGGGCTGTATTATTGGAGGCACAATCATTCGATCAAGGGAAGTGATTATCCCCATTTACTCAGCACTCTTTAGACCTCATCTAGCTTCTCCATCCCCTTTGGGGCCCATAATACATAAAAAAAGACCAAAAAAAAGGAAAATTCAGCAAATGATTGCAAGATGGTATGGACACTGTATAATGAGTCTGAGAGTAAAACCAGAGAGGGTGAGAATAACTATAAAAAGAAAAGTGTTATTAACTTTAGGACAGTGGAGCAGGTCGCCCTGATGTCGAGGTTTGACCCTGGCCAAATGCCAGGGACCTATGATGTCTGCTTTCTATGCTCTCTCCTGCTGCATCTATGCAGAGGAGAGGAACCAAAGTAACACAAACACACTGGACTCATGAGTTGAGATGAGGCAGTGGTGGGGAGGGGACACACAAAAACATGAGCAAACAGAAGAGAAACTTAAGTTGCAAAGTGATTTATTAACCTGACAGAGTCAGAGGATAAATGAGAGGAAAAATAAGCTCTTAGGACACCATTTCTTCACTCACCCCACTTCCCTCTTAAGACACTGTTCCTCAGCTCACCTCCTCCCCTCCTTCAAACAACCAACAGCTCCAGGTGGGGGGCAGGGTATGGGGTTTTTCCTTAGTCAGTCCATCACCACAATTCTTCTGCTACAAACACTGTTTCTCTGCCCACCCCTCTCCCTCTTAAGACACCATTTCTCAGCTCACCCCCCTCCCTCTTTCACACAACCAACAACTCCGGGGTGGGGCAGGGTATGGGGGTTTCCCTTTGGTCAGGGTCAGTCCACCAGGGAGAAGAGTCCTCTGGTCAGCCATGGGGTCCCTCCCATGAGAGACAGTCCTGTGTGAACTTCTTTGGCGTGGGTCCAATCTCACGAGCAGCAGCCCGGCCAAAATCTGCTGCAAACACGAGTGCTTTTCCATGGGGTGCAGGCTCCCGAGCCGAGGCCAGGTTTTTTCCCATCCCAGGGCCAAGGCCTTTCTCTCTCGTCCACAGCCTTTGCAACTCTCAGTCTCTGCTGGGACTCCCTCTGGATCACAGCTTCTTCCAGGCATCCACCTGTTCCTCTGGCATGGGCATCTCCCCACGGGGTGTGGATGGATCTCTGCACCCCCGTGGACTCCATGGGCTGCAGGGGGACCACCTGCTCCCCCCATGGTCTTCACCACGGCCGGCAGAGGGTTTTCAGCTCCGGTGCCTGGAGCATCTCCTTCCCCACCTTCTCCACTGACCTTGGTGTCTCCATGTTGTTTTCCCTCACATATTTTCACCTACTCCTCCTCCTCTGGCTACAAAGAAGTGCTTGCACCCATTGTTTTGATTTCTTCTTAAATATGTTTTCACAGAGGCGTAACTAACATCTCTACTTGGCCCAGGTTTGGCCAGCAGCATGTCCATCATCTTCAGAGCCATCAGAGATTGGCTCTGCTGGACAGGGTGAAAAACTTCCAGAACCTTCACACAGGACACACAGGAGCCATCTTTGTGCCCCTCCCTACCCACTAGCAAAAACTGGGCCAAGTAAAACCACCACACCTGACAAATTTTGTTACCTCGGTCTTTGGATCTTTAGAGGTTTTGGAGACCAGGGTGGACAAAGCTCTGAGCATCTCCATCTGACCTCATAAATGTCCCTGTTTGGAACAGGCAGCTGGACTCTAAAGTCCTCATGTTTCAGTCTGAATTATCCTTTGATCTTAATATGAACCAAAAAAGTAATTATTATCCACACACAAAACCCAATTTTTACAGCAGTGAGTTCTCAAACAGTTTATTCATTAGACAAGAATCAACAAAAAGGCAGGGTTTTGAGGGTGTGTTGGATTTGGAGTGTTTGGGGTTTTTTGTTTATTTTACATTTTCATCAGTTAATGAAAGGGTTTGCACACCTTTTTTTGACTGAAATACTAAGAAAAAGTATTATTTCTATATTCATTTGCCTTTTTCAAAAATCAGAGATCTGACTTTAAATTTTCTGCAAGCGTTTGAAAGTATTTTCTATCAGAACAACCACTAACATATTCAGGTCTGAAGCCCACCCTAAAGAACCACTCAGGTATGTAAGATCTTGACTACACCTGCCCAAATCTATCTCAATAGATGTATTTCATATACTCTGGGAAAACAATCCAAGCACACATAATTCTTGTGGAGGACGCTTACTGAAAGCTCAGACAAAGCAAAGAAATTATTTCTTTCTGGCAAAGAAACAACAGAAAGAAAGGTGAACTCTTAAGATCTTTATGTCCTTATAAGGCATTTAAGGCAGGATGCCAGAAAATGATAGTGACCCAAGTAGTGATCACTAATTGACCTTAGATGTAGAAAAGGTCAAACAGTTTGACCTTGGCTCAACTGATCAAAGAGGCCTGTGGCAGCTTATATAGAGCATCTAGGCTTGAAAACAGTAAGTGGAAAATGGAAAGCAATACATAGAAACATTATTTGAAAGCAATTTTGTTTGTTGCAATATCTGCTTGAAAGCAATAAATGGAAAATTGAAACAGAAAGCAATAATCCTACAGAGGTTAAGAGAAACCCATAACTGAACTTTTAACACTGTACCAAAGGCTGAAGACTGAGCCAAGGTAGAATCATTACATGTTAAGGAAGTCTGGCAGCTAGGATTTGGACATCCTGACCAGTTGGGCAAGGGAGTGCCCTAGTCCTTTGAGTGATGTTGCCAGTCACAGCTGGATTGGATGGTGTGGGGCTTTTTTTATCCAGAGCAGGTATGAGCATGTGTGTGTATTTGTGTTGAACAGAACATGCTATCATCCCCAACAGTCATTCTGGTCACTAAACAAATGTTTAATTTCATGTCAGTGGGTGATTTGGTTTTGATCTTGGATGCTTGAAGACATGGTAATGATTATTAAGAGCTCCATTCAGTGGTATCTGCTTCTCTGAATACAAACGAGCAAATCTTCAGTGTTATATGGAACCATGAAAGTACTAACGTGCAATCAAAAATTTGTTTATCATATGTGAAAGCCAACAAGAAAACGTCCTTATAGTTTAAGTCCATAATTGTCAGTCTCTGTCAGGAGAAAATGTGTACTATACTTTTTAGCTTTTCAGAGAAATATTTAATGTGGTAAATGGTGCAGACATTTCATTAAGTGCTTAGCATAAAGAATATGCTATTGCCAAATACATAAAAAAAGTTGTAAGGCATATACTTGTACCAGATGTAGAAATTAATGTAAATGGAAAATGATATATCAATTTTTATTGAGCCTGCTGGATAATTTTTATTAATTGAATGCAACATGGTTTTGACTACAGAAAACACTTCAAGCTTTTTGTACTTAAAATAGGAAACAGTTCATATTTAGAGATAGAGTTTTGTCCACCTTGTTGAGAGTTCTTGGTCTTAGAATGTGAGAAATTTTCTTTGTCAGAGTGAATTTTATTTGCCCTTTCTTTAGCAGTAAGAAGTACAAATCAGATATAATCTCCTATAATCTAATATGTAATATTTTCTGATGTTCAAATTGATGTGAACATCTCATTTTTATTATAACTGCAGAAAATCATCAAACATTATTACTACTCATAGACCTAGCATCCCTCCAAAAAGTGTTTCTATTCTTTATTGATTCTGACTCTGCAGTGGGAGCTCTGTCATTGACTTGAATAGGTGAGAAACCAGCCACATGGAGGGAAACACAGGTAGCTGAAATGCTCTGTTAATGGATAATAAAATTAGAGATTAAAAAAAACGTAGAACTTAATTCCTATCTATTCTTCAGGACTCCAGTAAGTTACCCACTGGTGAGTTTTCATTCCTTCCTACATTCAAAGTTTTTTAAAAAATCTTGTTTCACAGCTACCAAAAAATTGTTATTTTGTATCTTAACAAGATAACATAATAACATGAACACAGAAACCAATTCCGTTCTCAGCAGTTTAAATTATTTCCTTCTTCCTTCTCTTTTATATGCAAACTAATAATTTGTATGCATAGAATTAAAACCAGATTATTAACATTAAACTTACAATGATGTGGAGAAAAAATACTGTAATATCTGAATAGGTATTATTAGCCCTATATCATGTATTCTTCTAATTTCTTATCAAAAAAACATTCAACCAGTATTTGGTATGCTTCTCAAATTGAAGCTATGAAAGTCAGGTGAAAAGTAGGCATGTTAATTCCCTCATGGTTTCTTCAGCATATTATTGAGGTTGTTTTAAAATGAAATTCCACTTTTTGTGTCTAGTGGGTCCTGAATTAACCATTTACCTCAAACCACAGTTTGGGTGACATCAATTTCATTCCCATTAGCATGTTAGCTCATTTCAGAAATACATTTTATCATTTGTTACTGGGAAGAAGAGACTTAGAGAGTGATAAGGTCCCCTCTGAGCCTCATTTTCTTCATTTTAAACAACCCCAGTTACCTCAGTAGCTCCTCACAGGGCTTGTTCCTTAGTATTTTCACCAATTTCATTACCATTTCTCAGGACATGCTCCAGCACCTCAATGTCTTTCCTGTAGTGAGGGTCCCAGAAATGAACACAGATTCGAGGTGTGGCCTCACCAGTGCTGAGTACAGGGGGACAATCCCTGCCCTGGTCCTATTGGGCACTCTGGTTTTGATACATGAGAAGCTCTGTTTTCTATCTGCTAAACAAGTGATCTCTTAAGTATTTAATATAATTTTAATTTTTTTTATAATTCACCAATAAAATTACTTGATGTCTCAGTGAAGGAATATCAGCAGAAACGCTCTTTGATCTACAGATAAGGATTCCTATTTTTTATGCTGTATTGCAAATTTCTGCAGGAAGAGTCATAGGATGGGGACAGAAAGACATGAAATTGTCCTTGGGAGAACAGATAAGGAAATGAAGAAAGAGAGAAAGAAACAAAAAACCCAGTACAATTCATTTTATAAGGGTATTCTGCATGTTATTTTTCCAGGAGAGAAAGGAAAGAGAATTTCTGCATATGGAAAGATATAACCAGATAACAGCCCGATATTGGATTTTGGTCTTTTTCCAATTAAATATTGTTATGGGTTTGTTTGGTTTTTTTCCCCAAGTATATGTGAAGCCTAATAATACACTTGTGAATTAAAGAAGGAAATAAGAAAGACTATCCAACTTAATAGAAAAATGTAGCAAATGTGCCAAACAGCAGTACCAGAAAAACTGCTCTGTTGTACTGTCCTACAAATTAGTCCCTCCTGGTTTGAATTTGTAACTCTAAAACAGCATATATGTATATACAGCATAATTTTTAACATATATGTATAGAGAGAGAGAGAGAAAGAGGGAAAGTGCACATATATAGAGAGCACATATGCATATATATATAAATATACAACTATAAATATTAATTAGTAACAGTTAAGAAATACAAGTGTGTTGAAGGATTATTTTCATTTAGAATAAAGTGTCTGAAGCTATTTCTACATAATATTTACGACCTGTAAGTACAAACTGATTCAAACTATCAAAGGAACAATATTATAACAGAAAGGGAATGTGAATCTCAGTTAATAAAAGCAAGGTAAAGTGAGAAATGCTTTGGTCAACCTTGATTCTCCTCCTGAGTACAGAAGATAATACCTTGCCCTATGAATGTAGAGGAGGAAAAGGCCAGCACTCCCATTTCTTTCAGCTACAACGGACTGAAAACTAGGAAAGGGAAAAGGAGAAACTGATTGCCTTTTTTTCTTCATACCCTTTGAAGTGTTTTTTGAAAGCAAGTACTAACTGTACTGCTGTTGTACCTTACCTGGTGAGTAAATTGAATGCTGACTGAGTTATAATCCTAAAATGTGCGGGGTTTGACTGGTTGCTTGTTTGGAGATCAGAATAGAATCCTTTGTCAAAAGCAATACAGTGCTTACGTGTTTGCTTTTCCTTCACATCTTCACATTCACTTCAGACAGATTCATATTTTTTTATAGAATATAAATCTGAGTTTTGCAAAGATTTGATGGTAATGAAACAGTTAAAAAAATGCATAGTTCCTAAAGAGGTGACCTGAGGTACATTTGATCTAACTTAATGTGCCTCACAGAAACTAAGAATTGGATTAATACTGCTTGTTCATGCTTGAAGCACAGTAAATTGCTCAAAGGCAGATGGAGGGAAAGCAAAAAAATTCTAAAAATAAAAATCCCAGTGGAAATAAAGATTTTCACAGTCCAATTTGGTTTCTTCTAAGATACGAGTCTCAAGACACTGAAGTGAATATCTCACATGAAGAAAATCTAAAAGTTCTGTAGTATTAAATTTTCTAGGCAAATAAAACCCAAACAAACACAGAAATATGGAATCAAGAATTGTATAATTATAAAATTTGTCTTCATTACAAACTAATGCAATACTAGAAAATTTAAAATAGAATGGCGACATAGAAAATGGCCATATAATACCAATTACCTACATTCCAGTTGGATATTTTTCATAATTTTATGATTTAACGTGTCTGTGAGAAAACAATATCTATAATTTTCAGAGCCATGGAACACGCTCATGCTTGTGGCATTTTTCAGTTTAACAAGAAATACTCTGTGGACACCTGAAGTGAATAAAATTCTGTAATCTATAATTTCTTGTCTTCCAACTGGTAAAAAGATAAATCCCTAGCTACTGGAATCACACCATCTGTAGGGCTTATTCTCCTGTTCCCATTAGATCAGGAAATCACAGTAAGTCTGAGTATACTGAGCAACACATAAATATGCTTGCTATAAATTTTACTGAATTTAAATAGCATAAAATAGTGTATACTCTTATAATTAATATAATTTATAATTAAATATAAAATTATTTATCACTGAATTTTTAAATGCTATACTGCATTAATTTTCTGGCATTTTTTATTCTGTCCTTGTAGTCTAAGGAAGCAAATAATCTAATTTAACATTAAGTGTCCAAAGGCTGTGTGTTTACATCTGAGATGGTGACGACCTCAGATGGTCTTAATACAAATGCAGTTCCAAAAGGTAACTTATCCAACCTTGGTTTCCTATTTTAGAGTGAACAAAAATTGTCCTATGAAAACATCTTTCAAGTAACTCTTAAGTGACTAGAACACAAACTTCAAAGTAATATTTTATTTCTAAATATCTTAAGATTGATTAACCTAAGCCTTTCGATACTAACAGTAAGATGTCAGCAGTTTTTCTGAAAGATATGTAAACTGTGAAGTAAAGTATCTGTTCTCAAATTCAAAATATAACAAGTTTGTATACCTCTGTTCAGAGCTTTGCCTTATTTTGGCTTTTTTCATATTTATGGTTTGTAAATAGTGAGAAATTCAACATACTTAGCCTCACTCATTTTTGGAAACCACAATCTGCATATTCCAAAATTTCACCAGATAATTTCAACAGGAAACAAGCACAGAACATACTACGCACATCCAATTTGAGGTGCAGTAGTATAAAACTGTCAGTCTAAATAGGTAAACTGTAGATGAGTCAGTGAGGTAGTTTTTTGGGTTTTTTGGTTTTTCCCTGTTCCTATCAAATAGATACCATTGAGTTCAAACATGAGATAACAGAGGAATTTCTCCCTTTTACTTATGAAACAAAGTCAAGGTATTTTTCATGGATAAAAAGATTCCATAGGATTAGCTTGAATCATTAATACAGAAAAAATATTTAAGAAAAATGGAAAAGACCTAAAACCTAATATTTGAGACAACTGATAAGATACAACAGCCTTGTTACATTTTAATTGGGGCAAAATGAGACAAAGCAAAACAACATAAATCATAACATGCTAAACTTTGTCTAGAGAGAAGAAAGACTTAGGAATAACCTTTTTTTTTTTTACAGCTAAATATCACTGTGGAGATTAGTTTGTAGATTTCTTATTATTTGTCACCAAGGAGGAATTATTTGGGTCAGATACAACTTATAAGAAAGATCAGGATGCTTAAATCTGAATGACTAGAATAAATTTGTCTTCTTCACATCTTGAAACTAGACCTATGAATTAATAATATCCAGGGGCAGCTCTTCCCTTGGGAATAGTACGATCTCTTCCCAGCAGAATTTAACATCCTTTGATTTATGCAACACAACCCCCAGCATCTTGCGACTTGTTTTCCTCTTGCACTAAATATGAATAGCATGTGTGCCATCACCAAGCCCAGCTCCATAATGAACTAGAATGGAAAATGTTTAATTCTTTTGTAGAATGAAGAAAAATAAGTAGCTATCTTTGAAGACCTCAAGAGGAACAGCACATCTAGTTTGGGTGCACAAATTTCTTAACTCCAGCTGCCTATTTGACAACTTCTACAAAGTTTTTATTCCTTACTCAGATTGCAAATTTTTAAAAAATATTATGTTTGTAAAGGCAGCAAAACTGGCAGTGTACAAGTGGTGATTTTCTTTCTAGCATGAGGGTGAAATAGGGAAATATTGGCTCTCATGTTATTTTTTTTTGGTGAGCATGAGTATAGAAGGAAGAAAGAAAGAAGGAAGGGTAATTCAAATAAAATTTGATGAGTGATTTAATAACAACTCCATCATTTATCACATTCTAAAATCAGGGTGAAAAAAAGCCACAACCAAACAAAAACCCAATATTAAATTCCACATTGTTCTTGTAATTATGGATTTTCCCAATTGAAGGTAATTTTCTGTAAAGTAGTGCTAAAATTATAAATACATGAAACATATTTTAATTCGATAAGTAATTATTTTTATTAACAACAAAATGTTTTCTGAGGGTATCATGGACTTATTTCTTCACCACTGTAGTCTGTAAAAACTTAACATTGACTATCAAAATTTGTATTCATAAAAGCCAAGACACTTCTTAAGCTTTCAACCCAATGAAGTCTTATTCTGGCTCTGTCATTGGCTGATTTTTTTTCTTTAATACTGTGCACAGGTCTACTGAACTTGAACCCCATTTATGAAGTCTTTTTCCTCTTTGGATTCTCTGATTTCTAAGAGCACATGACCTCATTCTGAAACTTTTCACTCCATCAGTCATGTTACGTGCACTCGCACAATCTTTCTTCTCACTTTTAACTCTTTCTTCATTTTTACAAAGAATGTAACCATAGAGCCTTCCTTTAGTCAAGTGTGCTAATGGATACTACAGATAACAGCAAGCAGATTTCATGCAAGATGATGGCAGTAGCTTCAGCTCTTTAGGAAAATGGGATAAGAGTAGTTATTTTCATCCTCAATATACGTTTCCCTATAGACAGAAGACTGTTCAAACTCCAAGTTAGATGCACATTTTTGTAATGTTGTAAGGTTTACAAAAATTTGTACATTTTGTAAGGTTTTCTAATAGTCCATGTTTAAAACACAAAAAAAGAAAAAAAACCCCACAAAACCAAAGAAGTAGAAACTTTAGACAGCTCTCATTTTGGGTTCTGATATATATTTTAGGTATTTCTGGTACTGTCCCTTAAAGTTAGCTCATGTGCATACATACATACATACATACATATATATATAATTTATATCTTCATGTTTTTTAATCATATTTCAGAAACATGGCAAATTAAAAGGAAGAATCTGAGCATCCATCTTAAGAGATTTCAGCTGAAATTCTCTGAGATCTCAATTCCTTTTATTTGCCTAACTTTTAAATGTTAAATGCCTAACTCTTGAAATGTTACCTATGACAGCAGGGATAACAGAGATTTCATTTTAGGAATTGTCTTCATGTTCAAAAAATATGATAGACTATATTCTATAAGCAATGAATTTGCAAGCCATATCAGATCAATCAATTTAATGAAAACTGATGTCAAAACCTCTTATAGTTTCACATGAAAAGTGCATGTAGAGAATACTCTAAGAAAAAGCAACAGAAATATCAGGAAAAAAATGAATAAGACTTCTTTTTTTTCTTTTAAATCCTTCTGATATGTTAATAACACAGGATATTGGCAACTACATGCAGCATAAGAGAAGGCATTTTTTCAAATTAAATTTGCATATCCTTATGGACAGCATGCCAGATGTCTGTTCAACAATTTTTCTTTCAAATTTCATGTGAGAGAAAGCAAAAATTTGCCAAGATTTAAGATGGTTTTGCTTAAGCTGCACTTTTGCTGTCTTAAAGCAAGATAGGGTTTTCTGACATTGAAGGCAGCACAGCCCACAGGGTAGTTTTTTCCAGAGAGAGTTTTCTAAATCTTGTTTAAGATGTTTTTAAAATGTCAGCAAAGGGAAGACAAGCACTTACTATTTTCTAAGCCTATTTTTACTGGTCTTCCAACATACAGTGCTGTAAAAACTGTGCAGTTTTCTTACTTTAGTGAAGGGGCTACGGAACAGTGCTTGTCTGAGTTTAAATGGTCAGTTTAAGATTTTCTTCTCTTCAGTTTGGACACACAAAAGGAAGATGGAAACTCTTTCATTTCCACAGCAGGGAAATTTCCTTTTTTCTTGAGGCATGCCGTAGTCCTGTGTAAGAGGGATGGGTACTGCTTTTAGAACATTGCATTTGGTAGTGATGGAGAAATGTACTGGATCAAATAATATATGAAGAACTTTGATAATTCTCATGGTAAAAATGAGAAGTGGGGCTTATATCTCTCTCTTCTAAATGAAAAACATCAGACACTTTGCTTTGGCACAGTACCATAGCCTGTTTATCTCTAAGATCCAAAATGCAGCTGATTCCACAATCAAAGATTAAATTAAGTTAGCCATGCTGTCATTTATATGTGACTGTGCTTTAAATGAATAAAACATAAGAGCAGAAGAGAAGTAATCTGCATGAGCTTTAAAGTGTTTTCTTTTTCAGCTGTACTTCTATTTTTATTTCATAAATATATAGCAATATCTTGTTTATGGATCTTCTTGAGTCACATTTTTAAAAAGATTTGCACATTTTATATTAAAAAATCGGTGGCATTTGTACAATTCTGAATGCACCTGAATGATGCTGAATGGATGATAGGAAGCTTCCACTCTGCAGATGTACCAAGTACCAATGCTTCTAACTGTTGGATATTTTCGCGTGAGAAGGTTTCACACCAAAATGCATGGGTAACTTCCAAAACTCTAACTACCCCAGCAGTATAAAATCTATCATTGCATAACATTTTCCTAAAATGTTCCCAAGGCTTGATTTTTGTTGTCAATGTCTTAAACCAGGGATCTTCTCTGAAGTCCTGCATCCCCTGACTTCTTTTCTATAGCCTTTTTCTTCTCAAGCTATGTAATAAATAAAAATTTCCTTTCTCTTCTCCAGACACATTATACATATATATATATATTTGGCTCTTGTTCTGTCTGCATAAATGTTACCTACTTTTTTTTAAGATATTTTTGGTTAAAACTACAATTAAAAAAAATGCCCCAGTATATTTAAACTTGAAATAATATATTATAATATAGTATATTTTTTGATTTCTCTCAGAAGTCTTGGAAAATACTGGTAGGACTTGCAATTACTACCATGAGAAACACAACAGAACAACATAAAAATAATTGAAACAGAGATTATTAAGCAGAATTATCAGTATCTGTTTCTGCCTCATTAATATTTGTTCTACATCTAGGCGTGAATTATTTGGTTTTGGTGTTGTGGGGCTTTTATCTTGCCCCCTATAACAATATCTCTCTTCACTATACATTGAGTGCTAAGATTCTGTGACTCCTAATTGTACAAACTACAAAAAGAACATGGAGAAAATCAACTGTCTTTTTTTTTAATTTGAAGAAAGTGTTCATTCATGAAATAGGACTGTGAAATACAAGTTAACCTGCTTACTTCAGGGAAGTGTGAGCACAATATCGTATTCTCTCCTGGATGCCTCTGAGGAAAGAAAAACCCCATTTTATTGTTATTTTATTTTGTGCCTGGAATCTGTTCTAGCAGTGCCATTCAGCATGAAAACAGAAGTCCCCTCTATTAATTTCTTCTGCTGCTCCTGGACTATTCAGAATACAAATTATGCAAAAGAACATCATGAGTAGCAATTAATAAGAAATTTTCTGCTTGGAGGAAACAAAAATATCTACATTCACATTGTTTTGTTTGCAGTTCTCCTATTTCTGCAGGGAAATTATAACAGCTAAATCACAGCATATAAGGATAAATTCATCTATGAAATATGTTCACAGTGTAGCTTTTCATGTCCTTTAAACTATGTGAAAAGTGGTATAAGTGGCCATTTGAAGGCAACACAGGAACACTTTTGCATGAATGATATGTTTTCCTTAAAATATTCATGTCACACAGTCCTGTGTTGACAAGATGTTATTCAATCATTGTGTTTATGAAACAATCCCTACAGAAGGAAAACAAGAAGGTTTACTTTTACAGGGCTTCACTTTTTGATGATTGATTTAGCTTCTTTAAAAGAGAGAAAAAAAATATTTTGTTCAAAGACTGAAGGCTGAGATTGTTATTGTGCTTGGGTGTCTAAAACTGATGTAGAAAAACCAAAAGTGCTAAAAATGTTTTGCATTAACCTAGTTAGTAATTTTTTGTGGAACTGCATAGAGGCAATATATTTATCTTTTAAAATATCTGTCTTTTAAAACAGTGTTTATACCGCAAGTAACACCATTTTTAGTGGGTTTTTGGGCTTGTGTTTTCCCCCCTGAATGTATTAACTTCTTATGCAGATATGAAGTATTTAGATATTGTCATTTAACAGAAAAAGGAGTAGTTTATAAAAATGGTTCTCAGAAGTGTTCAAATTTTTTACTTCAGCAAGACTGCTTGTTCCATAGAACATTAAAATTATATATCCTCTTGTGTTATTTCTAACTTTAGGACTCTATATGGTGAACATTTATGTTTTGAGTTAAATCTCTTAGAATCTATCTTCTTACAGAGAAGGAAAGTAAAGAGTGTTTTGCTCAGTCATGGTATTCATCAAGTGAAGTGGAGACAAATAGTGTAATACCAAAGTAGGACAATACTACTGCAGCATTTCTTCATGCTCTCCAGAATTTGCAGCAGTAAATGATGTCCATCATCAAAAGGTTTTAATAGCATGCTAAAAATGAGGTCACAGAAAAGGGGGATATAATATATGCTGGACCTATATTACTGATTGTTGGAATATTCCCTACAAAATTGAAGTTTATTGAAAAATTCTAACTTCACTTAATCAGATCCTTTTAAAGACTCTGGAATGGACTCCAAGACTCCATTTCTTTCCAAAGTTTTTTTATCTTGTGTGAACTCATTCCTTAGTATTAATTCCATGACTAAACCTGGAAACAAAGACTAGAACTCAGGACCACTTTACTATTAACCTAATGGCTAAATGGTCAAACCACGGAGCCAATGGCTTTCTGCTTGTCTTTAAATAACCTGTTTTCATTCTTCCTGTTCTTAGTTTTTCATTATTACCTGGTTTAGGTCACCATCATGCTGGTCTTGTGAATGTTTTTCAAGAGGACCTAAATTCTTCTCCTGATTTGTGTACGGAATGAAACTTGGCTGGTATTGCAAATTCTAGTCAGATTAAAGTTGACCATAGTCAACAAGGACAAGACATGCAAAAACTTCTTTTGGACTGAAGAAACATTACTTGTGGTGATTCTCTTTCTCACCTGGAAAATAAAGAGAATGATGTCTTTTATTGGTGTAGATAGGAAAAATATATTAAGAAATGTAATAGGCTGAATGAGAGGATTTTCCCCCCTATCTAGTAAGGTTTGGAGGCTTTAGCATGAGATTTTTTTGATTGTTGATCAACAAACCGTCTGATCTGGTTATCCAGACTCTGATTAATCTATACAAAGACAGATTTCTAGAATTTTAAACTGCTAACTTATAATTGGGTGTGCTGTGGGTCTAAATGCTGTCTTGAATAAACACTTAAATGAAAAATAATGTTTCATTTATTGGTATTTTTCAGTAGATTCTCAGAATGTGTTATCAAGGTGCTTTTATTCAACTGAAGCTAAAACCTTTGTTTTTCTTATGAATCAGTTGCAAAATATGTGTAGCTCTTAGCCTCTGAAAATCAAGAGAGAAGTTTGAGATTCTGTGATCTATTTTCAAGGTTTCCGTTTCAATTAAACCACTTGGAGAAGATAGTGCCTTATTGTTTCATTGCAACAGCACACCTGGGATCATACCCCCTCATTTTAGGTGTTCATGCAACCATCTGTATCAGCTCATTATAAACTAGACTATTAATTATCAACATTTTTCGCTATTGGATCATTGTTTTGGCCAATACAAAAGATGTTGGATTTCCCTCATAATCTATTCAACATTATTTTTTGTTTCCTTTGCTTAGCCCATATTATTCTACCTCTGTTCTGAGCAGCCAAATACCCATGTTCTCACAGGACTTATCTGTGGTGCCCATCACTATATCTATGCTATTTGAAAGGTTTAAGAGATTTAAACATAACAGATCCTGCAAGGAGAAAAAACATTCTCAGTAGGTATTTAGAGATACTGAGAAAGTGAAATGAATAGTTTCTACTGGAATATATTGACAACTATTCATAGTAATTTTGTTACATGAAGGATTTTGGCATTGGACTTCTCCCTAATCTTGCCTCTCTTGAATTTCTTTGCTTTTCTAAATCAAAACCATGAATAGTTGAATGCTCTGTGGAAAATTATATATCCACCTCCTCAGTTACACCAAGAAATCAATGTCCCTACAGCTCTTTAGAACACATACTAATGAGAAGCTATGAACATCGTAGGCAGGATTCTAGTGATTCTAGGAGGTGGCCTACCAAGTAATCCTCAATATTCTCCATTGGATGAAATGTTCTGTGCTTCTTATGAGTGCAAAATATTTTCTTTTCAAAAGACTTCCTTGGGAATTATATGTAGGATTCAAAATGTACGTAAAATGAATGTTGGAATCAGGTTGCCAAAAAAATGGGAATGTAAAACTATTTAAGTATATATTACGTATTATGAATATAAGCAGACTCTACAAATGCACTGTTTTGGCACATAATGATATATCTGCCAGATGAAAGAGTGTACCCTTTCAGCTGCACAGCATTTAGGAAAAATTCTTTGTTTTTTATATCTGTATCTGTATCTATCTCTAAGTTTTACTCAACACCAACAATGGCAGCATTTCTGGAAGTATGAACAGTTATATCGCGTCAGAAGGTCTTCATAACCTTATTGGAATGATCAGATGATGTGCAGAGGGACATTAATCAGCATTTTTCCTAACCAAAATGAAGGTAATACAGATTTTTCTGAAAAAAATTCTCAAAACATTCTCAGAAACTTTTTAGTTTCTCTGAAGATACAAAATCTTTTTTTCAAAGTCAATTTTCAAGCAGTCAGGACATATGTATGAGTCACTTGCCAAATTTCACTTTTAAAAATCAAAACCACTCAGTGCTAAGCAGCTAAAGTGTTTAAAATCAGAATATTTCTTATAGATTTAAAATAAAAATAACTTACTCAAGCAATTTCAGGAAAGAAAAATGCCTGATGGAATTCCTGCAAGGATATTGACTGGAAAAAAAGGTAGGTATTGAAACACCAGTCTTGGTTTGAAATCTATAATTGTTTTGTTGTGCTATCTTTAACACTGACTAAAATAGTATTTTATCAGTTTAACAGAATAAAACGTATGACAATGCAGAAGAAACAAGTTATCTGTCATGACCTTCAGGAGCAAAGTACTTAAAGTAATTATTTCAAGAGCAAAACCATGGAAACCTGCAGGTATCTTGTAACTAATATATGCATAGTTTCATCTTCTGACTAGGCAGTAAATCCTGATTAGTGAGCATAAGGTACCTGATGAATGATATGTGATAGTTAAAATATGTTTTGCTGTTCCCTGGGTCCAAAATCTTTAACTGCATGTCCATTCCTTGGATATGTATCTTAGAGCTGTATTTAATGATCCAGAATCTATCTTCATTCTTAGTTGCCTTGAAATGGAAGAATGTCATATTACAATCCCATAAAAATCCTTACAACAGGAAAAAATAAGTAATATAACTTTCTTAATATTTTCCTACTCAGACAGGATTTTTGATTGATAATGTTTATGTTCACCTGCTCTCATCCATCCAGAAAGAGAAAGACTGCTTAAAAACACCAGTTAAGATGGCAGTAGACATAGTAAATAGTAGAGAGTAGAAGTAGAGATAAAGAGTATTTGTGGTAAAAGTTCTAAGAATGGAGGGAGATGGGATGAAAAGTTTGCTACAATTTATGCTTTTTATTTTGTTTAAAACTGTGGAGATAAAATGAAGGGTTGTTGAATGTGTCTCATGTATGTATTGACAGTTCCTGTTACACGTGTAAGGTTGTTAATGCCTTATGTTTTAAGAAAACCACAAACAAAATGTGAACTAACTAAAAAAAAATAAAAAAATCACGGGAGTAATAATACACTATGAAAGGGCCAATAAGTTACATAAGAAATCACATTAATTTTAAAATATGGTTTTCTTTGAATGATATTTCCTTCATACTTTCAGTATACGACTACTACCTGGTCCTGATGATTTACTACTTAACAATATGTCCTTTCCACCAGATTTACCATGCAAAACACCCTCATAGTAGGAATCATTTTCTTTCGTAATACAGATTCTTTTCAAAATTTATTTGAAAGTCTTCACAGTTCCACTGACATCTTTCTGGTACCACTTTTTTCCATGTTTTAAAGGAAGTAAGACAACTAGTTCCTAGAGTATTTTTGTTTTCCAGAATATAATATAGACCTTTTGGACACATCAGAAATCAGACTGATTCTCAGAATGAAAGCAAGAAAAAACTTAATACTATTCTGGTTCTATTTAATTGTTAGGTAGTCATTCAGCGAATTAATATATCTAGTTTATCCTGGGAATAGAACATCTCCTACTCGTAAGTTGTTTTACATAAATAAGCACATAAGTACAAGGATCACATATATATGAAGGATATACTACATGCACTGAAATTACATTTATGTTTGAAAAAATGCATATAGTGATGAGATCTTAATTTGCTACAGCTGTACTGAGAGGGAAGTGAAAGCACTTTGTACCTAAAAAAACCCCTTGAATTTTCTTTACAATTTTCAGGGCTACTACAATGAAGCTACTGACACATTTTCTACATGTGCCAAGTATTTACTTACAGCATAACTGAATAGACTTGATTCAATGCCATTAGATGCCTAAGTCTCCCATCTGTCATTCAGCTGCCTCCCCAAGGCATCCAGACTCCTATAGATTTTGTTTTATATCAGTTAGACCTTCACTCAAATATCTCAAACACTGTCGGGTACCTCAGACGTCACTGGGCCTTTAACTAGTCCATTTTACTGGGCTTTTTGTTGTTGTTTTTTTCACTTTTGAAAACGGTCACAAGAGGGATCCTAAATTTTGTTAGGATAAGAGTGATCTGAAAATAAAACAAACCTGAAGATTCTGATTATGAACTTCTGTGAACTAATGTAGGGATTTTGTCAGAGATGATTAGATATGAGGTGAAGAGTTGAAGTACAAGAAAAGGTATTAGCATACAAGTAGTGTTAGACATTGTATATTAGCATTTAAAAAAATTACATGAAAGTACATTAAAAATATATCACACGTTCACAAAAACGTGGTTTTTTTAAACATAGGAGGGTTCTGTTGGGGCTCTTCAATTTTGTTATTACGTATATGAATCACCTCAATTCAATGTGCTCTAACTATGGCTTGACTGAAGCAGAGATAAAAACACTTAATTTTTTATACATCTGACTTATCTATTGAATTTGAAAAAAAATCTAAATTTTAACTTTAAAAGACAATGCATTCCATATGTGACATTTTCCTCTCACTTCTTCCCTTCCTTCTACCTGTAACTAAACCAGATTCTTGAAGTGTAAATGAGTTTGTCTTCCTGTGTAAAATGTTCCTGAGCAGAATAAAATAATTACATACAAGTAGTAACATATGATTTAATGCCAATATAATCATAAGAAACTCATTCACAATTTGCATGTTTATGTATTTCTTTTCTCTCCTTCTTTCCTATGAAAAAAACACAATAAAGACAATGATCAATGGTGTAGACAATGCAGATTCTAAACAAAAGATATGTCTGCCTTCTCTACCACAACAAAAAGCAGAAAATTTTTTATTTCAGTTTTAAGCACACAGTATAATCCCTCTGTACAAAATGATTCTACAATTACTTCATTAAGTCCAGATATTTTCATATTCTCATTTTTATTTTTAATGAAATAATATTCGTGGTTCTTAAGGGTGCTAAGATATAACTGAGAGGAGATCTACAAACCATGAGATCACCTCAAAATCTCTTATCCAGACTAAAGCCAACCAGCTGCTCCAGAACCCTGGTGGAAAGAATTGCTTTTTGTTTTTTTTTTTTTAAAGATAGCCTTTTTCACAGTTGATCTTTCCTACTTTTGCTGCTACCATCATCTCCACCACCACCACCACTACTACCACTATTTAATTATGCTTTATTATATGTTCACTGGAAGTTAAAGCAGCTTGTAGCAGCATCATATTCCAACATTAAAATTTTCTATATCAGCGGTATTCCCATGTTTCCCTTTCTTCTGTATTCTTTTTAATGATCCTTTTTGTATGTAAAGAAAAAAATTATGTTGTCTGTTGAAAAGAAGAGAGAAGTACATGCAATGTAGCAACAATAACAAGTGTGATCTCTTTTGGTCACTCTCATAGGTTGCAGGTAATCTTGATGTAAGTTGCTTTCTATTAGAGAAGCTAATTCCCTAAAGGATCTTAGAGTATGCTGATTTAGCTGGTTATTTACACTTTGGGGTTTGCCTGCTTATTTATTTTTTCACTTATTTATTTATATATTATGCTTTGATTTCTGTCATTGTTGAACAATTGTTACTGTACTCAAACTAAGTTTCCTGTGTTTCTCTCACATAAAAAGAGAATAGTTAGATCTAAAATAATCTGAACCCAATGTAAAAATATGAGAGAACTGCCTGAAGATGGTATTTGTAATAAATGAATGAAATCATATACAAGTCAGGGAAAACAATAGTATGCAAACAGAGACAACTGATACAGTGAAATACCCATCAAACTGAATTCTTCCCTGGAAAATGATTGTGCCATTTGAAACTTGCAGCACTGTATATAGTATTTTCAGAACTACTTGCATTTAGACTTGGAATCAACATCAAAATACTTCCAAGAACTGAAAATGATCTCTCGTGTCAGCTGGTACAGACTGAGAAAAGACTGTTGACAATGCTAATACTCCTTATCAAGTATTTGAAGAGATCAGTATATTCATAGACAAGATGTTGTGATCCAAATTAAAAAGGAGTGCCAGGGAAGAAGACATAGAAGTTGTGATAACCAGCAACTATAGGTAATATGCACAACTTTTCTGCCCTCACTGAAGTCTCTGTCGTAAGTTTTTACATATAGAATCCCACCAGTATTGATCTCAAATATTTCCACAAATATAATTTTCTCAATAGAGAATATCATTATAAAGTCATAATTTTATAGAAAAAGACATTACTACAAGAAAAATAAAAGGGTGAAAAAACTGTAAAAGAAAGCAAAAGATCCTAGAAAATTGTTTATTGATAATGTCACTTCTTCAGTAATTTATACGAACAATAGCAGGATCTAGCAGGATTTGAAATAATCCCAAGGCCTAAACAGCTAGTAATTTAATAGCTACTTGGAAGTAACTAACTTTATGAAGGGGACTTTTTTTTTTAAGGAAACAGTATGATTTAATGTGTAGTAACTGCTTCAGTGAAGTATATTGTGTAGAGTGTTAGTTTCCACAAATTTAAAACTTTCTCTTTCACAGATATTTGAGAATCATCCTTTCATAATGCAGTATTTTCTCATTTCATTTCAGTTACATTAATTCATTGTAAAGAACAGGAATTTTCTAGATGCTCATGCACTGTTTTCCTCAGAATCTGGCTCAAATGGATGGACAATTATAATATACCACAAAATGTGCAAATTTGAACTACATTTAATTTACCTCTCTTATTTATACGCTTACTGTCTTCTAGTAAACCAAGGTTATAAGACACCAGCTGATATTCAGTGAACCTTAGAATGTAATATTTTAAGATTATCTTCTCTCTGCATTTTCTTTTAAAAGCTGACATACTTGACTTCTATTGAAAAGTGACCTCTGTCAGAAACTCAGAGGGAGGCATATTAGAAATGACATCCAGAAAGACCCATCTTTTATAAAGTTTTCCACTTCCTGTTGTAATATATTATACTTTAAAAAGCACAACTGAAATAAGCCCAAATATATTTCTGACAAAAGCAAGGCAAAGAAAGAAGACTCACACTAACATAACCTCTGCTTCTACCAAGATCCTGTACTTGAAATTTGAAATGCAAGAGAAGTCTGCCACTGATGCAAAGCCCCTAGAAAAAGAGAAAGAAAGATCAAAAAAGAAAGGACTCAAGCACATACGTTCTGTGCATGTGTGTTATTTTGCCATGCTGATAACATTGTCCCTTGGTAATAGTGAAATTACGTTGAGGAAACGTAAGGAAGAAATCCCATTTGCAGAAGAAAAATACTATAGCATATTTAAATTATGTTTCTCCTGGTTTTTTTTTTNTAAGGAAGAAATCCCATTTGCAGAAGAAAAATACTATAGTATATTGAAATTATGTTTCTCCTCTTTTTTTTTTTTTTAAACAAAGCACCAATTTACAAGTAAAACAGCAACATACAGGGAAATACAAACAAGTATATATTTATACTACTCTTCAAATATTGGGTGTAAACCATTACTGTACTTGCTGTATATTTCTGATTTAAAGTGTTAAATGATTACAAATTTGTCAAAACATTCAAGTAAGACTTCTCTCTGATTTTCACAAAAAAAGATGGAGTACTTTTAGGGTCTGTTTAGTCTATTGGACTTGGCTTCTCTAAGAACTTGAGATGAGAGTCTACGCTTTTTTAACTGTTGCTTACAGATTTACAAGGCTCACATGATGTTTTCCTGAGCTCCAAATAGCACCCTTTTTTTCACGACCTTCATGTAAAAAAATATTTTAAAAAACAAAGCAATAAGCAATGTAGTAGTTCAAAAAGTGAACCAAAATTTAAATTCTATTCCATTATCACATTTGCTCGTACATTGTAGCAGCCTCAGTTCCACACTCTTAAGATAAAATTCAAGCTGCCTGACAGAAACATTTTTACATAACTGCCTGTGTTAATGGTAAAAATTCTGCTCATTGGGAAGTAAATTACACATTGGAGTGATGTTTCCTTAATTTGTACAGTTTGATATATGGGTATCCGGGAAACTCAGAAGTCTGGTGTAACATTTTGCCTTAATGATGAAAAAGATGATATTATATTTTGCTTTATACCATTGGACTGGAAAATGTGTCAGCAATCATGTTTACTGAAAGAGAATAGACCAGTTTTTGTAAAGTCTGGGTTAATTCAAATTAATTTTGAAAACTTAACTGTATTTTGTAGCTTTCCTTCAGCTATTAATACAGTCAAAGGAGGGAAACATACACCATGATAAGATGATTTGGAAATGTTTCTCTCTTTCCATTGAGTACAATGTGAATATTGATCAATCATTGTCTAATTGATAAATCATTTAAATTCCTGAATTTATGGGAAGGAAGTTGGGGGGTTTACATCTGTAATGTAATTCTACTATTAATTTTTCTGTATATTTTAATGATGTTTTCTGTTTCAATGCTGAAATGAAAATGGTGACAAGGTAAATTATGCTTAGCTGCTTTTAAAATTTCTTTTCTCCAAAGTCTCTCTGGGTTTAATTTTCCCTACTTCTATTTATCTGCATAAAGCAGATTACAAATGGCATTAAGATTCTTAGGAAAAAAAAAGAACTGTATAAATGTGGTGTATCTGATACAAATATGATTAATTAATATTATTTTCCTGAGACTATTGAGGAATTTTCTATATATTCAGTGTACAGTGGAGGAGAAACAGACAATATGTACCACTGTTTAATTTATGAGACAGAAATGACAGCACAAAAAAAAGATCAAAAATTTGCTACTTTTTTCCTTGAGCTTACCATCCTCAATTTCATTGACTGCCCATTTTTCTAGTACTAAAGATACAATGAAACAGATGTTTCTAATTTTTCCTCTCTTCAGTGCAAATAATTTTATAGGTTTCTATATCTTCTTAATCTAGAGATGATTTCCATGTTCATCCACCCAGTTTATCACTAACATGAGGCCAGAGATGCTGGTTTGTAAAATGAAATATTATGCGATGCCCCTGACAAACTTGTTTGCTTTCCATTTCTCACCAGCACTGAGGCAGATTTCCTAGTAGTTGAAAGATATCCCCCAAGAGGTTCATCAACTTTTCCATCTTCCTTAGTTCCTCAAGAACAGGCCTCATGATCTACATATGCACATCCATTCTTGATAGTATCTTCTGTGTTTCTTTTGTAAATAATTATAAAATCCTTACAGATTTACATGTTAGTGAAAATGAAGTGTCATGCATTATAGTGTTCAACACTATGCATTTTCACTTTATTTTCCACATAAAGTAGAATACAGATAACATTGAATTGAATCTATTAAAGCTTAATATACATAATAATTAAGCTAATGCATACTTCACATTTAGCACCATATAGTCAACAATGTTAGCCATCTTCTCTGCTTGGACTTTCATTAAATGTGTTTCAGGGCATCATTATACATCTTTCAGCAGTAATTGTTCACAGCCATATTCCATCTGGAAATTGGAGACAGCAGCAAAGCTTCAGTGCTATAATGCTTGCAAATGATGTGATGAGATGATAATGTTGTGGTTAAACAGCAGTGGAGCAAGTTCCCATGCGACTTCTTTTTCAAAAAGAGGTATTATTTTCAGCAAGTCTTCCAACTGTAAACATCACTAACTCCTTATTGAGTTATTCTGCTATTTTTCTAAAATGTTCTGCTGGTAAGGACCTTATATTATTCATCTATAGTAGTGAATTCAGGATTTGGGACCATTATTATATATATATTTATAAGTATATATTTGATATATACTAATGGTGTATATCAAATCTATATCTTTGAAATAGAAGAAAATATTTGCTCTGCTAGCAAATAACTAGCTGAATTTTGAGAGAAACTTTGTTCTGATCTCTTCTAGTACTAATTTTTTTCACAACAGTGCTAGGAGACATGGAAAAATACACTTGAATAGAAGATATACATTCTTTTCCTAACACTGCTGATTTCTCGGTTTAGGTTAAAAGAAAAAAAAGGGGGAAAAAAGCCTAATAATAATTAAAATAGACTAGAGCACAAAATGGATCTACTTAAAAAATCTGAGTTGGTATTCTGTTATTAAACACTTCAGAAATTCATTATACTCACCATTGTGAAGTCAGACAGTTAAAAGCCTCAGGAGACCCATCTACAGGATCCCATTATCACTGAAAGGACTGTAGCAGACAGATTTAAGTAGTAGTATTTTACACATTACTATTAACAGGATTCATACATCTTATCCTGCCAGTAAAATTATTAAAACTGAAATTGAACTGTCTCACCTTTTCTGGCTACTTTTGAGTGGTAGAGTCATAGTACCAAATGATGAGAATTCTTTCCATATGTTCCATAAAATAAAAGAAAAGAGAAAAGAAAATCTCATATACCAGGTTACCTGTTTTAAGGGGAGCTGAGACCAAATAACTAATTTCCTCCAGTCCCCATAGCTATATTAGTGACATGAAAATGTTGCTTTCTTTGAAGACCTGAAAAGCTTTACAGTCTACAGATGCTATTTATGACAGTTGTGTATACATCTGCTGAACTGTGTGAGAGTAGCCATATGTCATCCATCAATCTATATATAGGAAATCATCTCAATTTCCTGAAATAACAAAATCTCAAGAAGCCTAAAAATTTCATAGGAGACACAGCAGCTATGTTATTTCAACTTTAAAAATTATTCAATTGAAACAAGAATATATATTTCTGTGGCCAGATTACATATATATATATGTTATAGTTTTTTCTCTTTTTAATCTACTTTAAAGCAGAAAGATAAACTACACATTTGTTTTGTACCTAAAACAGTGAGTTCCATAAATTAGTATTTTTTTTATTGTGAACCTTGTGCATATGTTGAAAATGTTTTCCTGTACTTACATAAAATTATTAAAATTTTCATTAGTCCATTTTCACAACTGGCTGCAGTATCCTGTGATTCCTGACAAGGCAGCAACACTAAAATATAACATAAAAGTGACATTCAAGATAACTTTTAGACAATTTGGAGACATTTAATTTATCCTATTGGATTTAATAAATAACAAAGAATTTTTAAAAATCAGTCAAAAATTTTGAGAATAAATGTATTATTAAAACTCAAGGCATTACATAAGTTGTTTGAGGCAAAAAGGTATTTTCAGGGCTTTTAAATTTCCACATGAAACTTTCAAAAATAGTAAATACATTAACTAAACAAGCCATAGCAAATCCCACAGATGAAGCAAAGTAAATTCCCCTGTGCCATCAGGAGCTTATGTGTGGCCTTCTGAAATGGTGAGAATTCATATAGAAAGTATAGCAGCCATCAATTTCTTGCAAAGCAGTAGCTCAAATTCCCTTGGTGTATGTTTTTAAAGATGACCCACTGGTTATTGACTTGTCAGGGGGTGAAGATCAATACCTGTTAAATACTCTTCACTGCCTTACAGAGTTTATATGTTGAAGAGTCTCCTAAACATACAATGCATTGAAAACGAACATTCAAGTAGTAATAATGGAATGAGCAAGAATATTTATGTCCTGTTTCCTGATCCTATGTATAAGTACGCCTACGCTCACAAACACACACACGATCTTATACGAGTGCTGACCTATACAAGCACTGACTACTTAATTGATATCCTGAAACTGAAATGGTACACTATTTGGACAAATAATTTTATACTGAAAATGCCAACATTTTTGTTAAGACAAACTTCACCTCAGTTCACATATGTTGGAGGTTGAGGGGTATGGAATTTTTTCCCCTTCCCTGTCGCTAGGTTACTAATGACTGGATACTTAAGGACTATTAACTTCTTTTGTAAGAAACAAAGAGCTAGCTGGGCATGGGGAAGGAAGAGCAGAGGTGGTCATCAGAGATGACACTCTGACCACAGGCTACCAAGGAGGGAGCAGTGGGAACTGCAAGCTCCTCAGTTACCAGCGGCAGAAAGTTCCTTCGTGTTCCCGCTGCTTTGCTTCTCATTGGTGAGTGAGCTTTCGTCTGGGAAGGGGACGTTTCCTGGAGGGCACATCCTCCTGGTTGTGCCAGCAGTTTTCTGCNCTGTCACCGCATCTTCTGGTTTTTGTTTGTTTGTATTTCTACTGTTGTTATTGATTGTTTGCCTTGTCATAGATATTAGTAAAGAACAGTTATTCCTTTCCCCATATCATTGTCTGAAAGCCCTTGATTTCAAAGTTATAATAATTCGGAGGGAAGGGGGTTCACATTTGTGGGTTTTAAGGGAGGTTTACACCTTCCTTAGCAGACACCTGTCTTCAAACTGAGACAACATACAATCCTTCAAAATTACCAGTACTGTGGCTGTAAGTGCATACTTACCGGCATAAGGCTAAAAGTGAGCAAACTAAAGGAAATTACGGGAAGAGAAGTGGTAGCCTAAGCAAAGCTTTTAGCAAAAGAATGTCTTGCTACAGAAGAACTCTCTTATAAACCTCTCTGGATAACATCTGTGCAACTTTTGAAACTAACAAAAGAAAGGTTTGCTGTTGTTCATTTACTTGTCCTAAAATAAAAAAGGCAAATATGAATGAAAAAAATTCAGTTCATTGTGTTCAGGCAAAGTTATATATACATATGTATGTATGTATGTATGTATATGTTGACATATGTTTGGATTTAAGTGCCTTAAATTCTGAAAAAATAGATATGAAAAAATAATTAGATTTTTCTGGTTCAGTTGTGTATAACAGATACAACATTTATTTTAATATCTATGTTACACACTTTTTGTACATTAATCATGCAGCCATATTTTATTGAATGCATCACTGATATATTTTGCCATATATTTTACATTCCATTTGCTAGTTCCAACATTTTTAAAACAATTATTCAGAGCAATTTTTTATAGGAAGGCAAGCTTGCAATTATTGGCTAAATTAAACCAACAATAAGACAATTTATAATTATGCTAAAAGAAGTATTATGAATATTAACATACTATAATAAGCATTTTTACATGAAAAAAATAGAAATCAATCTTGTTTAGCTAAGGTAAAGATTATTTTTCTCAGCAGGAGCAAAATTACCACATTGGTATATCCTTTTTCTGCTTTTCAATAGGAAATTTGTATTTCAAGGACACAGCAGAAGTCTACTTTATTCAAACACAAGACTGAGATTTTAAAATCACCACTGTCAAGAAACATGTAAATTGTTTTCTCATTGTAACAGCTTTATTGTACCAATTTAAAACACAATGTTATTCAAGGGATCTTACTATATATTCACCTCAGGAATATTACCAAAGGAAAGTCACCTTATTCCTCAGAAACTGCACCTTTCACCATAAACAAGTTGACAAGTTTTATATTGTCTCTTATAAACCAAAATTATATACTCGTACAATCTGAGGAATGTAAAGATTAATGCAGAAGCAGACTCCATTTCATACCTGAGCATAACCTTCTCCTACAAGTTTGTAATAACAGTTTTGGATAAATACTATACTGAAAATTTGAAAATATATATATGTGCTACTTCCTTAATTTGGTAAAGTTCTTTAATATAAACATATATCTACAGTACACAATAATCTGGCTACTACAGCTAAGATTGACTCAATCAGAAGGTTCAAAGCATCCAACAAATTCTGAGAGCAACTAAAAAATTGGAGCTGACATTGGAATAGGACCACTGTGTATTAAATCCTTTATTAAACATTTCAAAGAGCAGTCAATTTCCTTTCATCTAAGCTCTGCACAATGCAGAAACCAAGACAGAAGGTGTATCGAACACTAAATGATGCTGTCAGTTGTTGAATGTACCATACCTGAGATGTCTCTGCTAAGAATAAGTCTGTCTGCAAGGTTGGATGCTGAACAAAATTTGGGCCCTTCAATCAAAGAAAGTTAATCAGAAGGCAAAGACAGCCATCTTAACCTGAAGTTGCTTAAAATTCACTCGTGTGCACTAATGCACAACTAGATTCCTATACCTATATTCCCCTTTCCAGACTACATCTACTTTTTACTATAGTTCTTCCCAAGAGATACTTTATACAGAATACTTTCACAGATCTCACCCTGGGTAACAAATGCTTATACAACATTAAATCCAGGGAGATCATGTTCTGATATTTGGTTGATCCAAAGACTTTCTCCTTGAGGGCTATCAAACGCATTGTCTGGCTTCTCTGCCAGAAAAGTTGCTATTGCCTTATTTCAACAGAATAAGGCAAAAACCACTCAAGTACCTGACTGTCATAAATGATATTTAATTCTTTCCCCAGCAGGATCAACACCTGCTCACAGTGTGAGTGTTTCAGAAAAACACAGTTGTCTTGTTTTAGTAGCAAACAAAAATTATGAGCTCGGAAGTGAGTCAATAAAGGAGATTGTAAACATTTGCATTTCTCAAAGTGAGGAAAAAAAACTGACCTTGTTCTAGGGTGCCATGGTGTGAGTGGTAGAAAATAAAGTTTAATTTTAAGATTATGTTTAGATAGAAAATTTATCAGAAAAATCTCACAATCTTAGTTTTTAATAATTTTGCAGTTTTATTTACCTAGAACTTGTAGAGCAAAGCAGAGGCAAAGTACTTCTACCACAAAAAGAGTTGAAGAGTGAAGGACTCTGGAGGTTTTTTAATTCAGGTCTTTCTGTTTACTTTTGTATTCTGTATTTTATACTACTGTAAGAATCCTGTTTTAAAATAAATTTTACTTTATACTTTTATTTATGTTTACATGTGTCTTCTATAATATTGCTACACAAACCAGCAGCTATTGTTTCCTTGACAACAATTTTACATTGCCTAGTTAAAATTGCACTATATTCTGCCTTTTCTTCTCACTACAGCCTTTTTTAAAAATTGTTTTAATTTTTTTTTTTTTTTTAGAAATATAGGAATACCTCATAGCCACTGGTTCTCTAATACACAATTTTAAAAATAATCTGAACTAAATTAATATGGTTTAATTTACTGGTGTAGTGTTTTACTGTAGGAGACATACCTCAGACTCCCACCATATGATTTGGTGCCTAAATTTGAAAGTTTTGGGGTCCTTAATTCAAAAGGAATTAATTTTGCCTTGAAATTCCCTGTTCATTGGCTGGACCAGCCTTAAAGGCCTGTAAACTCTGTCTATATTTACAATAGCAAAGTTCATGAACTTTCGAATTTCCATTTATGAAAGTACTTAAGTCATAATGTTTCTGGCCAATATGAAAATTGGTTTACACCAAAGCGCAGTCATTATCTACAAATTCACTACAAACTCTTACTTTATTTCTCTCTTAATGCATCTGAACCCTTAAAATGTAGCTAAGCTATTTAAAATGCATCAGAAACAGCACAATGTCTGTCTTTCAGGATATAATTGAGATTATACCAGGTTATAACCAGGGTTAACTCACAACACACAGGAAAACAACCAACCAACTATCCATGTAAAATCAAATTTTAGGCTTTCAAAACTGCCTTTAAATCAGCTGCTAGTTACAGATTCTTTCTCTACTGAAAAGCAAAAACAAACCACGAAAGCTCAATGTTATGGAGCAAAACACAGAAAAAAAAATTGTTTGAAATCAACAAGCTTTATTTGAACCCTTTCATATAGAAAAAAATACTATTCTTGTAATTTGACTACAAAAACATCTTTTTTATTATTATTATTATTATTTTCCAGTGAGTTTTACACTTGAATTCAAAGCTTTTGGAGTGTTGACAGAGCAGGTCATATTTCATACTCATGGTGTAAGTTACCTGAGCTGGGTTTCTTTTCTACTTACTGTGAAATTGTACAGAATGAATGCCTGAATCTCTTTCACTGACTATAAACGACCACAGGACACTGTAGAAGTGTGTGCATTTACAAGGAGATGCCCATAGATCATCTCCACTGAGTGTATAAAAAGATAGTTTCTTTGCAAAATCACAGCTTTTGTAACATCATCTGTTCTTACCTGCTGCTTCTAACAGATCTACAGTCTTTTGTATTACTTTATCCCCCAGTTGAGGGGTTTAGCCTTTCTCTGAGGAATACAGTTGACTGGTTCCCTACCTTTTTCCTCTCCTTAACCAATCTTCTCAGTGTTAAAAACATCTTACTTAGAGCCCAGTTACCAGTATGATCAAATTCTTCTGTAAAGTCATGGTAACTTTAAACACCAGTGCTCACGATTTTTTCTTTATGAACTTCATTGTAAGTACAATAAACTCTTCTTCTAAGGCCCTGGCTTTTCAAAGGTTTAGCTAAAACCCCCCCTACAATTACTGCTGCTACAATAAATCTTCTTAACAAATCTAAATGATCAGAAAGACATTAAAAAAATTAGAAGAGATATCCTTGACTTATGTTGGTAAATCCAATGTTAAACACTGACTAATGACAAGTCTCTGTTAACAATGGGCTACAATTATTGTCACCTCTCAGAGAGCAGCTTCACAGTTACAATTTATAATAGGAAATGTTGGCAGGACCATGAGTGAAAACACATATCCATGAAAAAACCTTGCATTGCATTAAAGCAAAGAATTATCTTTTTCCTAGTAACAGGCTAAACACACTACAGGTTAAAACTGTAGCTAACATTTAATAAACCTCATTCACAGTTATAGTTCTGGTCTGCAGCTGGTTGCAAAGGATCTTTAAAGCATCTAGTCACTATGTCCTGAGGGTCAGTTTAGTTGTAAAATCAAATTTTGGATCAAGATGGAATGCTCATATCTACAAAGACCCCTGGACAGTTTTTCTGTCTTCTTCTCTGTGAGGCACAGCTGTCTCCCAAGGATCATCACGTCAGATCACAAATTTTTGCTTTGGCAAACTTCAGGCCTCATTTTTGTGTTGTCTGTTCTGTGGAGAATACTGGCTTGTGATTTTACTGGTTTGTACTTCAGTCGTTAAGATTGCTACAGGACATTGGAAGCATTCTGCAACTAGTGTTTAAGTAGGGTCATGTACAACAGCAATTCTGCAGACTTCTGATATAAGACCTTTTTGCGGTGGTCTGTTACTGAGACAGGTTGGTTTCAGTGCCTATGTCTATACTGGAAAATGGAGGAAAAAACTGTCAGCTGCAGAGTCTTACACCCGTACAGTTCATGGCTAGTTGAAAGCTAATTAATTTAGGATCTTAATATTGTTCAGATGTTATTATGAGGTGCAGCTTATGTTTATCTGAAAAAAAGTGAACTACCCACATGAAATAGTGTCTGCTAATTAGCCATTAACTCATCTATATTGGCTTTAGAGGAAACAAATTAAGAGTATTTCTGTTACTATTCACACTACTAAAACCTGAAACATGTTTTAAGTCTTGTAAGTGAAACAATAGAAGAATTTGAAACTTGTTGGAGAATTTAGATTTTAACCCAAGGAAATAGTTTAAAAAAATATGTAGGGACATTAAAAAAATCTTTTCCTTTATTGGAATGGAGATAGTCTATGGAAGATGTAGTGCATCAGGCAAAAAAACGAGAATGAAATATTTTACTTGGAGACAATTCATAGTTTGATGAAGACACAAATGGGAAATACAGACAGAATTGACATTAACTTTGGGATTTAAGTCATCTGGTGCACCAAGACAAAATTAATACTATTTATTATGAATAGGAGAAGTCTTCAGTGTTATACCAGTGCCAAAGTGTAGACAGAGAATTGATCATAATTACCATTACTGTCCATTATTAAAATTATATATTTTATAGTTACTATAATTCTGTTCATAATTTTTTATAAAGATGAAATATTATATTAGGGAGGAAAGAGTAAAAACACATAGCTAAGGGCAAAAATGGATGATTAAGATTATAGAGCAGAAATATATTTTGGAAGACATTATGTTATCATAAGGATCAAGAAAACAAGGGCTATATGCACGGTACAGGAATAGAAACAAAACAAACTGGATGAACAATGACCTTGTTGAAATGGACCTGGGGGTTACAGTAGATAGCAGGCTAAAATGCACTCTCAACACCAATAAAGCAAACTGCATACGGAGAGGGCACAGTGGCGCAGATGATAGGAGGTAATCTACTTTTTCATTCCTCAATATAAAGAGAAAGCAATACACTTGAATAGCTAATTTTCGTTCCGGAATATCTTTCTGCTCTTTTTTTTTTTTCACCAACATGAGTTATCTTTTCTCACCACCTGTCTCAATTTGGACTTGACAAATATTTCTTGGACTGTTTCAACAGCATAATTATCACATCAATCCTTTTACAGTCACTGTTCTTCTCTTGTAACTAATATATCTTTACTCTAATGATAGCATGGAGTTTCATATTTCTTTCTGATTTGAAGAGAAAAAAAATCCAACAAAAAAACTAACAAGTGGTCAGTAATAGGTAGTTGCTGTTTTACATCAGTTCAGCAAACTAGAAACCTGAGGCAGCAAGTCTCATTCTATGTTGACACCAAGGAAATAGGAGAGTTTACCCAATAATATAATGAAAAAATGTGGGGTTAGACTTTTTCCAAATGAGTTATAAATTCTATTCCAGTAACCTCCCACTGCTGGATTCTTGACACCATCTTGGCAAACAGCTGTTATGGTGAGTCAGTGACTTGTGGGACGGAGAGCCTTGATGTCATGTGACTGAATCACAGCTCACAAGGGACCTAAAAGTCCTTTTGCAACAAAACCAGAGAAGAAATTCTAAGTGAGATTCTTTCCCCTCTTTTTTCATCAGCTTCCTGTTCACTTCCTCTGATAATTGCCCATAACTGACAAGTGAGCCCAATTTGTTTTTGCCTTTAATGCATCCTTTTAAGCATACCATAACAAATGAGTGAGTAGGGAAAAGGAAGGTATCATGACAACTCCTGTTCACACCAAGTCATTTCAAAGGCTTTATTTTTTAAAAGAAAGATGTCAGCCATGACAGGACTATTAATTACTGGGTCTCTTACTTAATTTGTTTGACTGAAGCCAAGTAAAGACATTTTTGTCTTGCCAGGATTTTTGATGGATGAGTATCATGTAAACAAATGACTCATTGGCCTCTGTAGAGAGGGAGTCAGTCTGTCAGACTATTTTATAGGTAATGGAAAGACAGAGATCCTTATTGAGCAAATTAACCCCTTTTACCTTCAGGGTATATATTTAAATGAATCAGACATTTATAAAAAACTCTGACACAATACAAAAATTAACTGTGACTACTTCAGATATAGATGAGATATGGGTGTCAGAGCTTTATTTGCTAGGTAATATTGATTTGATTGTCCTTTTACAGATTTAAGAGAATGGAGAGAATGTTGTAATAAATGAAATTTTATACAATTTGTAAGATTGCCCATTGCCGTTATGTATTAAGGCCATGATGGGATTGAAAAAGGAACTTCTGAAACAGGCATATATATTTGTCTGTAAATTACTGTGACATTTGAAGGTAGAATGTTAGCTGAGCTCATTACATTTTTGACACTGATGTCTTATAAGGGTTTCAGTCTGTAGAGAGAGCTACAGCAGGTTCTGTGTGCAAGAAGAAATTAAGTAAAACACTCAATCCTGATTTTCACAATAGTAACATTTTTCTAAGGTGTATAGCACCACTCATGAGAACTACACAGATTTGTAGAGAATTTACATGAAAAAATAACTTAGCAGCTTCCAAAATGGCAGAATAAATTGAGGCTGGTTAAAACAATAACAGGGGAGAAAAGAAGAATGGAATTAGGGAGTTACTTTACAATTATTTGAAGTGCCAAAAGAATTTAGTCCAGGGAAGAGACATAGAACTAAATAATTTGTGACAAAACAATTTTTTACATATTTGAATACCAGAGTAGCAGTTTTGTCTCCATGAAATTCTGAGGTAAGGCCTTTATCTCTTGGCACACATTTGGCAGGTCTCAAGCATTTATTGAAAATGCCAAGAGAAGGAAGTACAAATGCAGAACTGGCCACTGTTTAATTGAATGTTACCCTGAAAATGAGCCAGCATTAACTTATGATGAAGAGAGAAAATACTTACAAGTTTGAGATAGCACTCCTCTGCTGATATTTGGGATTAAAAGGGAATAGTTTTTGTGCTTTGGATGAGATGGTTGTTTCATTTACATAAATGTAAATCCATGTAAGTGCCACTAAAATAAATTAGGTAATATTATTAATACTGGAAGCAGAATATTTTACTGTTTTTCTCTGGAAGTAATCATAAAGGATGAAAATTACTTGTGTAAAGCATGGTACTTCTATAGATCATAACAGTAATCACAGTAGCAGGACTGTAAGAAATTAATAGACTGGCGGAAACCAAAGCTTCTAAAATGTGTAGAATTTCAATGCATTCTAAAATAAATTTTCTCCATTTACTTTTTATTTTGCAGGGACATCTTGTCCAATTATATGAGAATTTGTCCCTCATTCCCTCAGTAATGCTTTGTGACATTGTTTCTATCATGCATGTTTTGTTCTTTTTTGGTCTATTCATTAAATGAGAACTGAAACATCTCTTCTCTGAAAAAAATGGCTGTTCTTCCAATTCTTACGGGGTAGGCAAAGACCTAAGAAGAGAAATCGTTAGGCAGAGTGCCATAAGAACTACACATGTAGCATTTATTTGCTTTATTTTAGGGTTAATTAGCAGGACAGATTAATGCCTGTTCAGGAACTCAATATAGTTTATGATTTCCAATTTCAGACTTAAACTAAGGAACAACCTTCAGAATTGCAATGTGTTTATATTACATGAATTACAAGATTTTTTTAAGTCATTGCTTTTCAGGGATTCAAATCTTAAAACCTTGTGATTACATAAGGCCATATTTCCTTTTGAAACAAATTACCAGGTTTGTATGAGAACGCAGGTATAAAAATATGGCATACTGATTAAAAAATACAGGTATGAAACCATATTAATCAATATTAATATATAATAGTTTTACAAGTTGTTAAAATACATTAAAATTAAATAGATATTGGTTCAAGAAATGGCTTTTGGAGTATGTTTTATAAAGTCTTAATTAACGTGGTTTTACTTATTCAAAATTAGAATTTACTCTGCAAACCCAATCTGAGCATAATCTATTGTTTTTACAAGCATAGTATTGAAAATTTGTTTCAGGTCCTGTCTGAAGTAAGTGTAATATGTATAGAATATTTTAGGAATTAAAGGAAAAAAAATCTACAAAGGTAATATAACAAAAAATTACTGTAGTCCAGTCTATTCTCCTTAGAACCCATATGGAAATAGTTAGGGCTAGGTCAAATTCTAGATACTTCCAGCAAGGGATGTAATCACACCTTTTTTTATTCAACCAGCTCTGATGGAATAAAACCCCAGTAATTTCAATTTGTCACAACCTAAAAGCTTACCCATGCTTTTGGTGTATAGGGTTCCTGACATGAAGTTGTAAAATTATGCAATACAAAAAGATGTGGAGTCTTTATCCTGTAAGTTTCTCCACTTTGTTTCAGATCACTTCCCGGCCTCCTGTATGTTTAGACGTGTTTGAGGAGGAATTGTTCAATGGTCTTAGGAGGCACAGAGGGGAGGCTGACTTACTTTGCTATCTTAAATACATAAAACCTTTAACTTTGGCATTGTACAGTATTATTTACGTAATCTGGGTGAGATCTATTCAGTTTAAGACTCAGAAAACATACTTTTATTATTTCTCTGCCTTGAATATTTAAATATTACATTTTTTTCTGTTTTTCAAAATAAAAGTGACATTCTCATCCATTCATTACCTCTTCCTGACTTCTATTTCTCCTTTCCACAGACAGGTTATTTTCCAGTTCTACTTCATGTCTTGAGAGAAACATTAAGTTTATGAAAATTCATTCTTATCTCCCTTGGTTAATCTATCTTATATAAAAGTTACCGTCTGTCCCAGCTTCCCATATAATTTCTGTCAGCAGGGCATTGGAGTGTAGTGTCTATAATTCCAGTCTCCACACTATTTATAGAAACACGTTATGCCNCCCTTCTCCTTACCAAGAGTCCAAGGGTCAAAGCTGACCCTGCTGGCCTGGCAGGAAGGGTCCAAATGGTAATGTAGTGATTCTTATAGGCTGTATGTAAATGTTATAGGATTTGTATCTTGTACGAGATTTGTTACTGTAAAATAGAATATTCAGGAGGGAAGCTGTTTTACTGTACTGTAAGAGACACATCCCGCTCTTCTCCTCCTCTCTCTGGCTCTTCTTCTCTTCGCTCTGGCTCTTCTCTCTTGCTCCTTCTCCGGGGCTCTTCTCCTCTGCCCCTCCCCCCACCCTGTTTCCCCAATAAACCTGCATGCTCTAAGACTGGACTCTGGAGAGCTCTGTCCAAATCGCCGGCACATCGCAGAGATTCCTACAGCCCCCCGAAACCGCTACAATATCTGACATGCATAGTGATATAAATGTCTTTGTTTCATGACCATGTTTCAGCTTCTTCTGATACCAGAAGCTGCTTCTATCAGCACTTCCTCTTGCAGTCTAAGGGATCATCCAGAAGACTAAAGGATTTTGTATTAAACCAGTGATGTGACAAATGGGTTTGGCTTCAAAAAGACCTGTTCATCTCATACACTTACTGGAATTTAAAGATCGGATCATAAGCTGCAATTCTAGAACAATTATTTTAAAAGAACATTAAAACAAATGTAAGTATTCTCTTCATGAAAAGTGATATGAAGGTGATCATGGGGAAAAGATTCTCATTTAGACATGAAAGAATGAAGAATACATGGCAAATATAACTGTGACTTCTGCTGGCAATAATTTCCATTGCTGAGAAACATGGTAGCCCCAGGTGATTTATAACATCAGCCATCGATACAGAGGAAGTGCAATCTGAGCCAGAGAATAAAAACTTATCATGACACTAGAACACTTATGAAAACTAAATAGCATTATATAAAGATAATTTTTCCATCTCAGTTTTATTAACCAGTCTTTAAAGTAACTATATGATGCTTTGAGACTTGGTCTTAGGCAGGTACTATTCCTCTATTCCCATGTGGCCACATGACAGAATTTTTATGTTTTGAGTGGGGTTCACATTACACACACACAAAAAAAAAAAAAAAAAAAAA
>VZTX01010644.1:60544-81988 GCA_013400915.1 Pardalotus punctatus | reverse complement strand
AAAAAAAAAAAAAAAAAAAAAAAAAAAAAGAAAAAGTACTTCTGTAGCTATCATTTATGAGAACAGAACTGGGTATGAAAAGGAAGCGAAAGCTTTCTCTTTAGCCAATTGAGTATTTTGCTCTTCTAGTGTTTAACTCCTGCAGTGCATCTTCTAATCATTCAAATCCAGTTTGTTACATAAGGCTTTACAAGGAAGTTATTTTCGTTTGGAGGTTCAGGAAGTCAGCGACAGACAATAGGAAGCTGTATTCCTTTTTTCAACATAATCTAATTTAAAAAATCCAACCTTTCACTTTGCAGAGCTGAAAAATACAAGCAGTGTGCTGACAAATGAGAGCTGGCAGGACATTCACTATTAAACCTGCCAACTTGCAGAAACCTTTAGCCTAGCAATTAAGTTGAAGTATGACAAAAGCATAGATCAGATTATTTGCACTTAACTCATAGAGGAGAAGTTATTATCTACCATTTCAATTCCAGTATAATAAAAAATATTCATTTAATAAGAAATGATCAATAAAACTTAAATTTAAAAAGTAATGAAACAAAATGTAAGAAAAAACCCAATAACTTGAGCTGCTAAAGTGGAAGATTCATCCTGTACCTCTCCTAGAAATTAACCACAATTAGCCACAGCTGACTCAATGATACTCATTTAATAGCTGTTTATTTTGAAAAGAAATTTTATGATATAATTATTTTACTACATGTTCATTAACTACTTTTAAGTTACACATTGTCAATGTGTTTATTTAATAGTAGTTATAATAAAACCATATGCAAAATAAAAATAATAATAATAACAATAATTATTATATAACATAATAAATATAATAATTATTATAATACTAATAGTAACAATCAGCTTACAGGCAAGTGTTGGGGTACTCAGTTCATTTGTATCCATATGCCTGGAAGGCAATGATAAATTCTTAAACTATGTTATTTAATCTTTCCCACTTCAATAGTCATTTAGCTTGAGAAGAATTCCTACCCAAAGACACCCAAACTATGTGATCTAGGAGCAGCAAGAGCTGTTCTGTAAGGAATGAGGCAGGGGGTCCCAGCCCCTGTGGCAGGGCAGAGGCATCCCCAAGGCAGTTCACCACTCTGAGAAAACTGTCAGTATTTTTCAGCAGTATTTTTCTTCTCCTCAGTAACTTTTCTGTCCTAACTAGAACAACTTTACACTGCTCACCTCGGAAGTGAAGTCAGCAAGTGGGGACCAGGGCTGGGATCAGCAGGGATAGGCCTGGGCAAGGGCAGGGCTGTGACAGCCCTGGGATGAAGGACAGAGCCGCAGATGAAGTGAAATGAAGCAGGGCCTCCCCAATGAGTCTTCCATTTTTTTCTCACAAGTAGGTTGAACCAAGATTACACCACTGAGCTGCATCCCTCCACTGGCCTGGAGTGCAGGCAGCTCCAAGGAGGGAGGGAGCATGCACCAGATCTGACACTAAACAAGCATTTGTTTTTCAGCTTGTAAAAAACACAGTTCAGTTTTCTATTGAGATAATAATTTAAAATAAAAATCGAAATAATCATTAAAAATCAAATAATCAAAGCCAAAATGGGTTTTACAGAGAGTTTAATCTCCGAAATATTACTGTCAACTCAAAGAACTCTAAACAAATAGGCTTCAGGCTCCACATTAAACTGTTTTTCTGGTCCAAGTTGTGAGAAAATGAACAAATAAGCAGTTTGAAATGACACCTCCTATAATTTCATGCAAAAAACAATAGAGGACAGATTTTATTATTGCCCTGTCTTTTATAAGTATATATTACTTACAATCAAATCTTACTTATTCATATATGAATACAAACATTAAAATGTAAATAATATCAGTATTTTACATTTCAGCACAGATTGAGAATCACTGATTTTCTAGCTCCAGGTAGTGATAGTGGCATTACAGGGTAAAATAATCTGGGAAGATGCAGACTAAGAAGAAAATTTAAAGGGATGCCTGAGGAAGGAAACTTGGAATTTTGTTACAGAAGCAATTACTGTACATGATAAATTTTAATGGGTCAAATCTGACATAGTAACTGAATTCTGAAGATTTCCACACCATAAAGAAGATGGGAAAAGGCACAGATTTTAATGCCTTGCCTTCACATGTCATAAGGGAAGATGTTATTTAGAGGCATAGAAACAGAACATATTTATACATATAATGTGATAAGATCAATAACATTTATCTATATTTCCAATATGAAATATTTAATATCATCTAATAATAGCCTACAAAATTATATTTTATTACTGTCTATAATGAAGAAAATCAAAATGCTTTCTATAATAAGAATAGGAAATGTTATAGAGAAAAGAAATCAAAGACCTGAAGAATAGAAGTAGGTGGTGGTTCTGAACAGTTCGCTTTCTATGATGTTCCAATTAACAATAATAATTAAATATTTTCTGTATTTCTTCATAATTACTATTCATTTAATCAAAGGAAAAATTTCATTTGCATGAGAACTGCAGTTACACTAAATAAGAGACTCTTCAACCATAGAAGGCAAAAAGAGTCTCTAAAGGGAAACAGGGTTTCTTAAAAGTCAGCTGAAAAAAACTGATTGTGGCAAGAAAAAATTATGCGCAGCAATACATTGAAAAGCAATTGTGTTATATTCAATCATTAAATTGTAAAAAAAGCCAAACAACCAAGTGAGTGATCTTAGTATTACCTGATTGTAAATCTAAATAAGGTCTTAGATGTGATATAGATACTGTCATTTCCACAAAGCCTCAGAATATAGTAATTTTGTTATGGAAAAAATAATAGAAACATAAATGCTTCTCAATCAAATATTTCCATTGATTTACATTTTATATGCTAGCTGATGCAAATGTTAAAAGCTATTGCACATTATATACATGTGTGGATCTTGGAATATCTCAGTGCTTCTTGGAGACTTATATACATGCGTGGATCTTGGAATATCTCAGTGCTTCTTGGAGACAACTTGATTTTTGCAGATTTTCTTGGAACAAAAGTGCTCAGTAATTTCCAAGAATATAGAAATTTCCTATTCTTTTGTGAACAGAGGAGTAGGGTTGGCTAGATAGAGGCTAAACTTCTGTTCACTGTGGACTTCTTACCTGACTCATTCTTGGATGTCTTTGGATGTCTTTGCTGTTTTCCTAACCTTGTCACACCATTACCTATAGGCATCCCCTGAATGACTTACACACATGCCTACATTCTTCAGTTCTTCTTCTCTGTCCTAAACAAAGAGGCTCCATATTGTATCAGAATAATTTCTTTTGATGTCAAAACATATGACCTACATTTCTGGATAAGAAATGCAATCCCACTTCAAAAATTAGGTTCTCAACCTCATCCAGTAGTATTCCAATCATCCAAAGTATTAATGCTTCCTTACTTTCTGTCAGCAATTTTTTTAGCTTTCAAACACTTATTTAACTATAAATCATTGGTGAAAGTATTAAATATTAAACAAGGCTGCTAAGAACTTCTTCCTGAACAAGTAAACTTGTGGTCCCCTTTCATCATGATCAACTGTACCTTTCCTTTTGAGTAATCCCTTTTTAGTTTTACAAATCTCAACTTTCTCCAGCTTTCCCAGTACTGTGGCAGGGTTCCAAGGTCTTTATCGATGTCTAGGAAGATTAGATCAAGAATACCTCACTACTGTGAAAAAAATCAATTACCTTGTCTAAGAATATAGCAGTTAAAATGGACATGGTCTATCTTTGTAAAATGCGTGCTGTATTTATTCCAGTCTCATCTAACTGACTTAATTTTTGATCAAATATATTGTTCTGTTTTACCTAGTTATAGCTGGTTTGGGGTTTTTTTTAAATGATTTCATGGTTTTATTAATTGGAGTAAAAGCATATCTTATGTGAAGTCACACAAAACTAAAATAAAAATAGAAGACTGAATAAACCTGTGCTGATAATTAGGTGGCAAAGAAATATTTCATTACAAAGAAATTTTGATTTGAAGAAAAATAAGAAAAATATGTCATAAGTTATGTGGAAAAGGTTGTCAATGCATCATGAAACTTGTATAGCATTTCATTTTATCATCAGCAGTTTCATTCTTTTAGGACAGGGATTTGACATAAATCATTAGATTAAACTGTTTTGCAGATACCAGAGTGATAGTCTGAGCTGAAGTGATAAGGAAGAGACAGTATTAAAAGTGCAGGTATTTAAGTCAAATCTGCAATTCATCACTGAATACTTTCCTTTTGTGCATATGTATAAAGTGAGACAATAGTCTGAATTTAAGAGAATGGCTTTGTCCTTAACCTCAATAATAATATTCAGTATTCACTACAAACACCCAAAACAGTAATGCAGTCCAGACCAAACACTGCTGTTATTCAGGATGTAGGGAGCTCCTAAACTTGTGCAAGTTTACTGGGAAACTTTTGGACTTTTTATTGAAACCCTTATTTTAAAATATTTGAAAACTGTTTTGCTTGTTTGTTTTGTAAAAATCTGTAACATTATAATAGAATGGATGGGCGCAACAATGCATGTGTGCTTCAGAATTTAATACCTATAAACTGAATATCATGTGAAATTACTGATAGGTGTATACCTACACACCTGTGAATAACCAAGTATTTTCAGGACAACATAAAATTCAGTCTAAATAAGTTCTTTCATTAAAACGCTACTATGTATAGATACAACAAAAAACAGTTATTATGACATCAGTTTTACTGTAATGGTTGAAATTTCAAAGCATGCTATTTTTCCTTTTCTTGTTATTTCTAATTTACAGTTTATTAGTCTTTTTAATGCATTGCAAGAATTGTGCGGCTTGAATTATGCAGTGTACACTTAGACAAAAAGGAAAGGTGGCCATTCCACCAGTCCTTTGGAAGTTTCCTCTCTCTAAAAAATGCCTCATCTTTCACTTTACATTCACACTTGAGAATCCAACAGTATATTTCAAGTACAGTTTTAAAAACAATTATTATTTTCTTTATTCTGTATATGATTTATATAAGTTATAACAAGAATAATTTGCAGTTGCATTGCTCTTAATTAACTACTACAGAGGGAGATTTAATTAGGGATTATAAATCAAGTTAGTTTCTCTGTAGCCATTAGCATCCTACATTAAGTCTCAACTGTGAAAAAGAGCAAAATTCTCCTCACCAGCTGAGGCAGTTCTATAATTGCTTCAATGCGCTGTTGGCACTTTCCACAGGTTTCAAAAAATCATCCAGAGTAAAACAGTACCCAGGGCAAAAATGAGATGGATATTAATCTTATACAAAAATTTAAAATACGTGTAGGCCAAAATATTATATATGTAAGAATATGCTAATTTATTTGAGGAAATAAATTTATTCTGTAAGTAATTTTTTAAACTTTAATTTACCCATTATCCCAACAGTCCTTCTTTGTTTCTCTTTTAATCTTGATTTAACTATGCAATTGCTGAATTGGAAATTTCCAGTTCCTTCTAGCTGACCTGCTGTCACATAAGAGTTTACCAGCAGTTGAATTATTGTCGTAATTAAATTTCATAACAACTGCACAATGACGGACATTCAAAGAATAAGGAATACCACAGAGCACATTCAATTTCTTAATACATTCAACATAATTTTACACCAGTGAAGCATGTAGCTTAGTTTCTGACTAGGGAAGGAAGCTGTTTGATTTGTTACTCTTGTTCCAGAAGATGATAGCAATATCTCTCGTCCATGTACACTAAATTATGTATATTTTTATTTATTGATAAAATTTAATTTGTTTTTCAAATATGACTAAACCCATTATTTTCATATACACTACATTGTGCATATTTTTATTTATTGATAACATTTTTTTGCATTTCAAATATTATTAAAATCATTATTAACATCTTTGCAATAAGGAAACAGATTTAGAAAAAAACAAAATTGATTCTCTAGGGCCTTAAGCTATTAGTCATGTGATCCAGGTTTCCTGCACTTCATTCATTCCCAATTTAATAATTTTGAAGAGAATTATTTTGAAGGAATGTGTTACTCATATCATTATGCAGCTTTTATTAAGTCAGTTAAGCATTATTCCAAAAATAAGCTATTGAAAAATAGGTAAGGTATATGCTTCTAGAAGAGAATAAAAATTTATCTTTGGGACTACTAGGTGTAAAGGATTTTTAAACCTCTGTGTTACTAGGATATACTTGTTTGATAGTATTTTCTATATGTTTATTACATGAAATTTATTTTACAGCATCTCATTACTTTAACAGAATAGAAAAAATTTGATATGACCTTTTCTGTATTCTAGTTTCGTACTTTTAGAAATATGTTACAACTGTACTCAATTTATTATTAATGTTAACAGTGACATGATTGTAACAGACATTCTTGATTTCTCTCTTAAGCTGACTGCATCTGAATAACTGAGGAAACAGTACTTTCTTCCTCAATAGCCAAAAATGATAAATTTTCTAGTTTAAAGGAAAGAAATTACTGAATATTTCTGTTTGGATATTTTACATATAAATCTATATAATATAGACAAAATTATTTAAATATTTCTTACTGAAAAATATTTATAGTTACAATCAGGCTGTTCATCAAATCCAATTATATTCAGAGAGGGTTTTTAAAAATTATATATTTATCAGTGTTTTCCTTTTGTTTTCACCTAGTTTCTATTCTTTTAATTCTGGCATTGATCGCCTTAGTTTATTTCTCATTTCTGGTTCTATCTTTATATATATATTAACATATATATATAAATGACTTTTATTAACTGATACATATTACACGACCTAGCATCTGAAAAGCTGAATAATATTTCAGCAGTAGGAATGTGCAAACTTGAATAATGCAGTTTTCACCATGATTTTTAAAAGTGTTGTAGTTCAGTTAGTGTCATTAAACAGATGATACCTCTCACAGCTCTAGTAAAAGTTTGACATAATGAAAATGACTTTTTTTTCCTTATTTGTTTCAAAAGCTGCAGTCAGCCAGAGGGTTATAAGGGAAGCACTTTCAAATTCAGCAAATAAGAATCCAAACTATACTCAGGGGAAAGTAATGTGTTATAGCTCTCTAGTACAGACGGTGCATTTAGTAAGCGAACCCAAATCTTTTGAACTAAAGACTGAGATTTAAATCCCAGGCGTTACCCACCCACTAGGTTCCAAAAATAAAGTGTAGGAAACCATTTTCACTATTACCTAATAAAAATAATAATAGTAAGAACACAGACCTAAAAGGTAGTCAACAACATTGCAGAGTAGGCAATCCTAGTGCCTCAGAGAAATGTGCAGAAAATCCCACAGGCCAGCAACCAGCACAGTATGGATGGGACTACCAATGCTGACTCACTCAACCTTACTCTCAGTCACTTCTCTCTAGGTCAAAAGAGAGTCTCTTGTTTAATTCAACAGTGAATTTTACCATCAGCATGGGATACCAATTTCTCAGACCAAACTTATTTTGTAAGATGATTTATGTGGGTATTAGGGACTGGGATTTAAGGTTGCAGCAGGATATTGCCCTCAAGAAGAGCAATTCCCCCAAACCAACAATGAAATTATACAGCTCTCAGAAAAATATTTAAAACGAGTGTTATCTCTGATGTTTGATAAATTTAAGAGTGAGGCTATGGTTTTTAAGGAAGTTTTAAGGTTTTTAAGGAAGACCTTTAATATGATAATTTTTCAGTTGGTTGTTGTTAATTACTTAAGTGAGTATGTTAGGGAAGGCAACTTAACAAGGAAAGCTTCTACTATGGGATGTTACACAAACTTAATGGATAATCACAGGTTTTTTTCTTCAGCAATATCTTCCCTTATGTAAGAGATGAATGTCTAAAATTAAGATTTCATCATTAATACTAGATTCAATTAATTGTAAAGATACTCCTCAGAGAGAATATTTACAGGAAACTGAATATTTACAGGGAATTGGCACACAGATTTACTCAAAGTATATATTACTAGGAAAACCAATAAAAATATTTCGATAATTTTTGATTTACTGTACTACAGTGGGAGTTCAAAGAAAGTTTCTTTCCAGAAACTGAATAGCTAAGAATAGCTGTTCTGCTGTGTTTGGGCAATGGTGGGGTGGAATAAGTCCCTGCGTATTCTGAGTGGGTCTCTGATATTGGACCACTTTGGCCAGTACAGTTTGGTCCTGTGCAAGGAAACTTTTTTTCTCACCCATGCTGTTGGAAAGCACAAACACACACACACGAGAGCCAGATAGCTCATGCTTCCTTGGGATAGCGAATCACAGAGGGCTCAATCACATAGAATTCCAATGGTCTTACTCTCAAACAAGTCCAGCGGTGAAAGAGGAAGTGGGGAGGCTGGGAGCCCAGGAATATAGCCTTTTGGGCCAATAGGGTTGGAGAGAAGGTGGGGAGATACAACAATCCAATGGGGATAAGGGAGGGGAGGAGCGAGAGATCACGTTGAAACCACCCAACCTAGGGGGATTAACATACAAAGGTTACCATGGTTTTGGGACAAACCATACAAGAAACATCCAGGGGGTTTTAACTGTCCCACCAGCATGCTTCTGCTGGCTTGGGACTTCTCAGATTCTCTGAGATGGTAGAAACCACTCCAACATTGTTCTTTATATAAAAAATAGGAATTATTTTGGGTGGTGTTTTGTTTGTTTTGTTGGGTTGTGTTTTGTTTTTGTTTTTGTTTTAGTTTTGGCTATTTTGCTATTATGCACAAGACTTGTGTTTTTAGGTATTCATATATTCATTTTTTGTTATAGAGAGTTCTCATTTCTGGGGTGGAAGATGTGCTGGCCAGGTCTGCTGAAGCTTTTCAGCCACATCGCAGCTCTTCTGTTGCACTGTGCAGGTAGTAAAGGTTGGAGTCTCAGTCATCTAGTTGCACCCTAAAAATCATCTCAATGGATAAAGTGTCCTGGAAGATATTCAATTAGCCTGAGTTTGCAGGAATGTGTAGTAGGCAGCACTGGCAACTGGCAGAAGTGTATCTGAGGCAGAATATTGCATGTGTTTTCCACCAAAGTCTAGAATCAGCAAACAATTCTCTCAATCTTTAACTAGAAGTTGGTGTACAGGCTGTTGAGGTGTCTGGGGTCTTGACTTTTCAGCTCATCATCATGGTGGTAGAAGCGCAGTATGTCCTCCACCAGATGCTGCCTTGTCTACATGCACTGTAGCTACACATGGAGGAAGGAGTAATTTCTCCCAGGTGCTATAAACTTTTTCTGGTTGTCCAGCAGAGTCACAGGAGCAAGGCCAGGGCTCCTTCCCCAAAACCAGAGTTGCAGAACCTTCCAATTCCTGGAAGGCTGTAAGGAGCAGGACTTCCCCATTCACCCTGTTGTGTTCCTGGGTCTATATCCTGCAGCAGCTGAGCCATCTTCCTCAGCAGCCCTTCTGTCCTCCTTGACCATTCATTAATTTTGGAAAGAGACTATATGTGTTTTAGAAGTAATGTCTTTAAATAGAGAAGTGAACAGTTTTCTTCTTATGAAATTATTTACAGGGCCCTAGATATATCATGTCAGATATGCTGACATGAACATTCAGAAGGTATCAAAATTCTATAGCAGTATTTTGAACTGGACAGATGAGAACAAACTTGATTCCAAGAGCTGTAAAATAACCTTAAGTTTATATGATCTTAAGAAAAGCTCTGTGCTAGTGGTAGTGCATAGCTTATCTGGCTTCCCCTCTATATCTTTGTCTGAAGATGCCATATGTTGGAATCTGTATGCATATAAAACTTTATGCTTTTCACAGTTTGCTTTTTTTTGCCCCTTGGAAATCCTGTATGTTACATTTCACCTTCATAGACAGCTTTTAAAGACCTATAATTCATATCTAGATACATATATGTATATATGATACCTTTAATAATATAAGAGATCCCTTTTAAAATTTAGCTGTGGTGCCTAAGTGAAAAACATAAAATCAATTTTTAGGAAGCAAGTCTGTCTGGACTACTTTTTTTCTCTTTACAGAATAATTGAGACATTTTGTTCACTCTTTAGACCACTGAGGCAAACTGAATATTCATTAGACTTTGATATATGCAAAGACACTTAGAATATTTCCTCCCCTGGAGACAGTATCTAGCTTAGAAAACTCTAGTATGTTTTGGCAATTCCCCTCAAATTTACATTTTGTACCTATTGAGAGACTCATCTATTAATTCAAGCCACAACTGCTTATTGTAGTCACTAGCTTTTCATATTCCTGCTTTAATGTGGAACAAGAGCTGAAATTAATATAATTGACAACATTGTACACTTTAAACAAGTAACAAATTTTTTTTGCTCTGACTGCACATTGCTAATAAAGGACAATGTTGCTCAGCAAAAAAACTAAATTAATTTTGTGTATAGTATATTAATAACACATGACATTCCTATTAGATACTAAATTCCAAATGTTCAACAAGTCTGTTCTGATAAATTCTGAAAGATTTTAGAGAAAAACATATTGACTAAGTGACAGGCATATAAATAGTGAATAAAAAAGTGAAGCATACTTAGGGTTTTCTGGGTAGGTAAAGAGTAATGTATTTGCTGTCATTGCACAACATTAGTTCCAAAGAGAAAGAAATTGTTTGTCCCTGTCTGAAATCACCTAATTTGTTTTGTAAATATTTAATTTCAACAAAATATATTAAAAATAAGATGTGTTAAATTGAAAAAAGTACCATGAAAGTGAGGAAAAGTAGCAAAATTAAATCTATCATCTCTTTGCCACAATCTGTGAAAGAACGGAATAAACTCAGGGAAAATATCTGTTAGTAAAGAAGATAAAATTAAATTAGATATATTTTTTCCGGCTTTGCAATGAATATATATCAATGAAAAATAAAAATGGTGTTTTGTATTTACTAATTTATGATGGGTTAGCCTTGATTAAAAGCTGAGCTTCTATTCAGCCACATGCTCACTCTCATCCCTCAGCAGGATTGCAGTAGAAAATAGAAAGAATAGGAATGGCAAAGGTGGAGATAAAGACGATTGTCACTAATTATCATCTTGGGCAAACCAAAATCAATTTGGGCAAAACAAACGTATTGCCTGTTAAATATTTAATCATGGTTTTAAGTAGAAGTAGGCAAAAAACCAGCACTAAATCATGACCTCTCTTCCCCCCCTTTTCCAGGGTGAGCTTCACTGCTTCACTCCCAAATATAATAATTTTTAAAAGACTCTGTGCAATGTCAGCACATCTTTTGAGAGAAATCTTAAGGGTGGAGATGCCAAATATATTACCTTTAGTTAGACTCATATATTTCAGAGAATGACAGCTAAGACTTAAGTGTGTCTCTGGGATGTCTTATTACTGTTTCTTGACTACTTTTCAAATGCTTGCATTTGTGTGTTGTTGTTGTTTTGTTTGGTTTGTTTTTTGGTTTTGTGGGCTGGTGGGTTCTTTTTGGTTGTTTGGGTTTTTTATGAAAAGACTGTAAAAGAAACCTAGGCAATGCTTCTGGTAACTACTCTGATAATCGTCTACCGATCTCATGTGTCTAAACCAGGAAAGATGTTGCCTCTAAGTTGCTAAAGGCAGCTCAGACAGGAAAGGAAGGCAGTCGCATTTAATATTAGTATGGTGCTTAAATTCTGGCAGTTAGCAAATGAAATATCTTAGAACATCTAAAAGCCTGTCTCTAGTTTTAATTCCACCCTCACTGAAGTGAATTATAAACTTTGCAGGATTCCCTAGTGTGTTCAAACAAACTCACAAACGTTTCATTACGTGTGTTTGTGCTTTTCATTTTTCCTACATCAGTTTTGATTTGTTTCCAAGACTTATCTTTCTTTGTTGTGGTGGTTGATTGTTGAAACAATGCTATTTCCTCTTGCCAGATTTATTTTATTTTCTGTCTGATTTGATTTATTTATTTATGCTCTTTTAGTGTCACTAATGTTCAAGGGCTCCACACGAGGCTTTATGATGCTTCGTAACTCGTGTGATCTCATCAGTTGGTTTTTCTAACTGGTCAATAAAATATTCTTTCTGGCCAGCACACAGAAAAACCTAACATCTGTTTAAACCTCCAGGAAAGACTGTATCTAATGGGTCTTACAAAAGACATTGAGGTGTTGCAGGCTTGTACAATTTAAACTTTTGCCAACTACTGCTTTATCTTTTATGCTGTTTCAAAAACATCCCATGCAAACACACAATAAAGAAGTAAAAATTATCACATGGTAAAAAATGTCAATATCATATGCTTGCTATTTTCTTGCATGTAATGGCATCAATATTGACAGGTGGAAAACTAAATTCCTATGATGGATCTTAGTGTAACATTATATTTTTTTCACATGTAAAAATGAGAAAATATTTCTTTTGACTACATTTTCAAGATGCAATTCCTAATTTTTCTGTAGGATTTTTTGGTTTTGTTTTTGTTTTTTGTTGTTTATGTTTTTGGGGTTTTTTGGTTGATTTTTTTTGTTTGTTGGGTTTTTTTATTTGTTTTTTGTTTGTTTGCTTGTTTTTTGTGTCTATGCACTATCAAACAGGTTTTTGTTCCCCTATTTCACTGGTAACAACAGCAGACTTTTTTCAATATGCAGTATTTCCTACTTATAAATGTCTTAAGGAGTGAAACCAAAGTGAAATGCTTGGAAAGATCCCTATTAACATCAGGGTGTTTGTATTAGAAGTCTGTCATTTTACCAAAACAGAAACTAAAAAGGCTCCCTGCAATGCCCCATTATTTAACTTGCTAAATGTGGATTTTGCAAGTGGGAGCAATATGACTGCTTCTTATCAGTAAGATTTTAAAATAGCTCATATATCTTAAAGTATCGAAGTGTTTGAGAATTCAAATAGCCAAATGAATATTTTAATAAAATTATTCAGGGAACTCTAGAAGTTCATGTGAAAATTCATTGGACCCTAATTTTAAAGAAATCTAAAAGGAATTTTAAAAGCAGAAAATAGACAAAATATAATTCACTCACTGACCTATGAGGGAAATTTGATAATGAATACATGTGTATGTAAAGAAATTATATTAATATTATTTTATAAATTAATTTATTAGCAGTTCAATGCCCTAAACATAACTATGCAAATTTTATTGAGATTCTCAGTGTCTGAAGTGGGTACTGAATGGCCATGCTGAAAGTCAAGAAGCATTATTTTAAGATTATTTTATTTATAGCCACAAATGAACAAAACCGCATAGACTAAAAATGTCATGAGAAAAAATGTCAAGCTGATAAGTTAATCGAAGGAGAAATGAGGTCACTTGAACTCTTGTTCTGTTGAAGTAAATTAATGCATAGCAAATATAGAAGCTGTCCATCCCATCCATTTTATGAGCTGGAGGTGAAAGAAGACAGATGCACACTCCTCCTGTTCAGAGCAAGCAAGAAAAATTGTATAATACTGTCTTTCTCATAGAGAAGTTGGGTGAAAATGAGTCATTTCCTATTGAACAGCTCAGATTAGGTCCTGTGGTCGCTAAATTTGAGGGTGTTTTCAGACAGAAGACTTTTCTCCCTATTCAACTTGCCTACATTTCTTTCTCGATATAGCTTGATCATAGTCATTTTGTATTTCATCAGCAGAGCAATAAATCTTGAAACCAAAGTTACTGAGAGTTCTTGGTACAACAATTTCAAGATTTCACCTTAGAATGAACCTTTTATAAAACCAAGCGTTATTACCAAGTTGTTCTTTGTCCTGCCTTCCATGATTGTAAACTCAGTGTATTTCCAGGTGACTGACATGGGCTAGCTGAGGATCCAATCCCTCCAGATCACTGCAGCATGTCCAGAAGGTAAATGTAAGTGTAGCCTGGGAGACTACACAATTATTTTATATATCCCAGTAGCAGAGAAATGAAAGACAGTTGCATGAAAACTTTGGTTTATATGACAGATATTTATGGATGTAGAATCTCATTCTACTAGATCAGAATCCAATGAAGCACTTTAGGTGTTTTCCTATCATTTCCCATGCAGACACTGTAGGAAAAAAAGAAAACACTTCGGAGTCTTGCTGAATCTTTTTTAGAACATTCTTCCACGGATGTCTGAATAAAAAATATCGACACCTACAGTTTTCTAATGCGGATTGAGAAAATCTTTGATCAATAATTATGATGTGCCCCAGCATGGAATGTGTGAAGAATAAGTACAGTTAGAAGATTTTGAGGCAAACTTAGTCTAAATCTATTACACAGTGCAAGGAACAGACTGGGACTTCCCTGTGAGATCTCATGAAACTGAGTCCTTCTCATCAGTAAGGCTGAAAATATATTTTTTTAGGAGAGTTTGCTCTTACATTGTGGATCATAAATAATCCATTCCACTCTAGACTAGACTACTAGTGACTGATTCATTATGCTCCAAGCTTTTATTATGGATGACATATATTTGTAAAATATGCTCAGGCTTTTATTTAGCTACCAGCAGTGTAAGATGCTTTATCTCTTAATGCAATTACTGTTATGAGCAATCTACAGAATATTATTGAGTAGAAAATTTTTCACTGATGCTGACTTTAGCTCAGAGTATCACTATAGATGCAATATATGCATAAATTCACAATATGTAAGTCCTTATGTGTCTACTGGCACTGGATAGAAAAGGGTTGGATTTGGGATATTTTGGTGTTTTGTTTTGAGTTTTCATGCTTGTTTTTTTTTTTTTTCTTTGTGTGGAACAGTGTGTATTTGATTGACAAAAAATGCAATAAGATTACCTAAGACCAGGAATTTCTAAATTGATTGAAATTAAATATAAATTTTAAAAATATGTATTTTACCAGTTTAGTTTGATCCTGTCAATACTTTCATTGAGACCATCTTGACTTGGAGGTAAAGTTATCCATTTGACATGGAAATAAAACCTAACACAATCATGTCCTAACTGTATCCCTTTATAATTGTGCATGATTGTAATCCATCTTCAGTATATGTAACTCTGGCCATTTTATACATTCTCATTAAATGAAATATAGAATTTATACTGATATACTAAGATTTTATTTAAATTATAACTGATGTTCAAATATTTCCATTTGGGGAAACAAGACAGATCAGCATTGTATGAACAAAGAGAAACTGAGGATTTATGTCATGAAACAATTAATATTGATTGTAAGATATTTTGATTTAAGTTTTGGAGCAGAGAGATAGGCATGAGAATATTAAAAAAATAGGGAAGTTAATCTACATCTTCTTTGTTGAATTATAAATTAATGGTTGTGTACATTTCAAATATTTAATTTGAATAAAATAAATTAGAATTCAGGTCATTTACAACACTTCTGTTCCTGTCTTTTAATATAGCTTGCTGACATATTTTGATGAAGGTGAAGAAGAGCTGTTCAGGAGTGAACATTGTCCTTGCATACATAAGTCTCCTAAAATGCAACTTTTGCTTACAACAAAATAGGTTTTTGCAGTGTTCAATGCCTGGAGCAGGGGGAGAGCAAGTAGAGGAACATGAGCATTTATGTGCATAAGAAGGCTAAGTGAGTGACTCCTGATTCCCTGGGGTGCCATGTTTACACCATGTTGGGAAAGAAAATGTGAGCACTGAGGAGTTGGCTGCAAATCAGCATACAGTCATTCCTGAATTGCAGGTGGATCTGCTGCCTTGGCCTTGAAATCTCACTGGCTCTTAGGTAAACACATGCTCCTGTTCACATAGTCACAAATACAGGTTTTTTGCATGCTTTGCTATTCAGTATAAAGATTTAAGTTTTCCATCTTACTTCTAATTGTAATGGTATGGGTGGTAAGTAGAATTTTTATTCACGTCTAGGAAAAAGTCTGAAGACTATTCCTATATCTGTGTATGAATATGTATGTATGTGTGCATATGAATGTACATATATGTATATATGTATTATACCTAATTTTTTTCTATGTACCTGTCACAGTATGGCAGCAGTAACTGGCATCAACTTGCTCTAGAAATAATGGCTCCTGAATACACCTAGAAAAACTGAGTATGAAGGCATTGTTTTCTTAAAAGTGCGTAATCTTAATAGAAGCTTTAAAATGTTAAATAGAAAGGTCAGTTGAAAGCTCCAAAAGGGGGTTATATTCACCATTTTCATCACTGTAAGTTTGCAATTCAGAATTAAGCTAGTGTGGTTTGTACAGGTTTAATTAACTACAATGCAAGGGCACTGGAAAGGTTAATTAAAATCTACCTCCTACCACTGTGAGGAAACACTTTATGGAAGTATTTCGGGAGGTTTAATTTCTTATAAGAGCAAACACGCTCTTTATATTTAGTGGTCTGATATTAAAAAAAAAAAAAAAAAAAAGAAGCTTTTTCTGATTTACTTGAAAGCCTGATAATCATAAATATTACAGCAACACAAGGAAGATAAAACCATACTATTTGTAGTGTTTCAGCTGGAATTCTCTATATCTGTTTCAAGGCATTTGCTCTATGTCAACTAGGCATTGGTTGATCCTTTGAGTGATTTTTATAGTGATTAAAGCAGGCTGGTGAAACAAGACCAAAATAGATTCCTTGGAATTCCACCAGCAGGGAACAAAAGTGTATGTCAAATATACAGCCTTTCATGTTTGAGCAAATTCATCTCAAAGGTGACTTCTTTCACAAAGAAAACAATAATTAATCAGCTAACTATATTGCTGGCTAGCCTTCTGAATTGGCAGGAAAAGTGTCATTTTATCTAAAAATTATTTCCCTAAAAGTTATAAAAATAGTAGAAGGGAATTAGTGAGAAAAGAATATTTACATCATTTATTAACGTGTTACTGACTATATGTACCATCTAAACTCTGAGTCACTTGCAAGCATTCACTTAGGTTAATCAACACAATAATACATTTATTTTAAAATGTATGATTTTGTGAATAATATTAATTTTGTGCAAAGATGGTGTTGCAAGATTAGATACTGATGATACATTACCCCAAAGTTTGATTTCACTTTTGAAAACACTTTAAAATACTGCATCAGATTGTGAATCTATTTCATATAATTTAACATTTCTATAGTATATGGATTTATAACAACATTGTTTAGATGTTCCCGAAAATCAGTACTCCCAAGTTTGCATTTGGACAGTGGGATTCATTTGCTTTATTTGAACTAAGTTAGGACGAGATGACTAATTATTGCCTAATTATTGAGAATAAAAATAAAGAGACCTCTATATTCTATCTAATAAGTGGTATGGCATGTTTTCCTTTATCTTGTGCTCTCATTATTTGTGAGTTTTGGTATCTTGGATTCAAGTTGAGAAGCTAGCATTTTTCTAAAAAACAGTCTGAAAACATACAGGAACTTTTCTTCCACATTACTAGGAAGGAAATTATCATGAAACAATGAGGGTGGTAAAACCCTGGACCAGATTGCCCAGAGATGTGGTGGATGCTTCATCTCCAAAAGCGTTCAAGGCCTGATTGAACAGGGCTCTGAGCAACCTCATCTAGTTGAAGATGTCCCTGTTTATTGCAGGGAGCTTGGACTAGATGAGCTTTAAATATACCTTTCAACCCAAACCCTTCTATGATTCTCTGATCATACAGGGAAATGGGAGCTCCATCTGGTTCAATTTATAAAGTTCTATCAGAAGGACTCTTTATCAAGTGTGTACGAGTAGATAGAGCAATGCAGAAATAAAACATGTTTGCAGGTAAGCCGGCTTTCTGTTACCACTAAAAAAATATTTTCTCCCTCTATTGTTTCCAATTTACCTTAATTCATTTTATAATATGTTGCCTGTCATTCTGTTAGGCTGCTGCCACTTTATGGTTCTTCCTTCCTTTTGTGTTTTTGCCATGTTTATTTGTACAGAATCACTTTCACATTGTCGCGCTGATGAGATTTTTGAGCATGGTCTTTTCTGCTTCAGGGAAAGAATGTAAGAAATCAATATGAAAGACTATGTGGGACTGAGGTAAAAAAATAACATTATTATAAAGCTGCTTAATTTCTTCCTAATTATTCACATAGCCTGGATTTTGTTTCCTTCTGCATGTGAAAACAAGCGCAGAGAGCCTTCAACATAATATATACCCTTTCTTTCAAAGCCAATATAAATCTGTAGTTGAGAATCTCATAAAAATTTTTGGTCTCAGGCTATTCATGAAGTTGTGCAGGCTGAACCTAGCCTCATAGTTGAAACAAAACCAATGCTATTCATTAAATTTTAGTTTAATCTAGATTTTTGGTATTCCCTTTTATCTTCCTTGTAGAAAGGAAAATATCTATAAAAATGTTGAATGTATGTTATTAAAAATTACCACTTATTGCTAGAGCACAAACAACTGTTATGATTGAAAATATACGCAGAGTAAAAGGTTGGGTCTTTTCTCTGTATGATAAAAAAGCAAGGTAGGTCACTGTTTTAAGGCAAGTTGAAGAGTTAATGCTAGCAATCTAGACATGCCAGAGACCAACAAAGCACCAAAAAAAAAAAAAGATTTTTAATTAATTAATTTCATCATGCAACAGGGAAACATATGTTAAAAAAGAAAGCCAAAACCTTAAAAAACATCTTCTGACTCCTTACAGAGAACTGGTGTCTGCTTTCAACAAATCACAGTATAATTTTTGTAGGTGAAATATATTCCTGAAAAAGTTTTATCTCTTTTTCACTTCCATTTCATATTTGCAAACCTAAATTTCAGACATAGTTCTAAATACTTGAATATATAGTTTCAATCTGAGAGTCATCATACTTCTCAAAAAATATCTGCTTAGATTTGTAAATTAAGCCTGCTCTATAGGTCTGTGAATTATACAAATTGGCTTTGATGAGTGAAAAGGGCTGCTGCAGTTCTATGTAACCCCATTGTCAAAAAAAACCCCAAGTCAAACAAAAAAGTCAGATAGGCAGAAACAGAAGAAAGAACAAGAAAATGAAAGTGAAATTATAAGATCTGGGTCAAGACAATGTTCTCCTCAGTCCTTCCAGTGAGGGAGAAGGACTCAGCTGTGTAAGAGTGTGTGCAACTTGCAGCTCAACACCTGGCTATGCAGGTGATGTCACAGGGCTGCAGTTCTTCTCAAGAATGAGAATTGCTGCATCTGAAAAATGAGGAAAATAGCATCTTTGCTATCAGGCTTGCTAATTCTAGTAAGGAGGGCTTTAAAATGACCTGCAGAGAAGACAGAGGTAACTGAGGAAGCAGCTTAAGGAACAAGATGTTGGGAAAGACTCTAAAAATTCCAACAATTAACTGAAGCTGAAACTATATAAAAACAATTGAAAGAACTTCTGTATGGATGTTGGCAGAAAAAGGAAATCTACATCAAGATTTAGACCTACTGTTCAACAGGACAGGAAACCTAGTGTCAAAGTACAAGACATACTTGATGACTTCTTTGCCTTTCTTTTATCCATAAAATTTGCTCTCAGGCCTCTTCTGACACAACTGCTAGCATTCGATGGTATCATTATAATTATTATGTTAATGAGAATTATGGCTACACCTTGATCAATTTAGCATAGATTCAGGGTACAAAATACACCCTGGCAGATAACTATTGTGAGAATTAAGATTTTTTTTTCATTTTATATTTCAGCTGACAAATGCATGAGCACACAGGATGATTCTATCTACAGTTCTCTTAGAATTCAGCTCTTCTTCTCGCTCTCTATTTTCTTTCTTTCCGAAGTAATTTTTAACAAGATTTAAAAAGAATTTTAGCATCATCCAATATTAAAAGTTCTAAAGAAACTCATACTACTACTTCTTGAAATCAGAGCCTAGTACTTGTTCTCAAACAACTGCAGTCTTGAGAACAGCTTTCAGCAAAGACAGATCAGTTCAGTTTTGAAAAAAATGTCAGGGGAGTGTGTAATAAGGTTATTCTCTCAGTCATTTCCAGATTTTTAGCTCTGTCTCATGTTCTTCATCCATCAAAACATCATCTTAGTAAAGGTTCGGAAAGAAATACCAGCACAGTGGGGTTTTTTTGCAGGAGTCTTCCTCTTCAGTTCTCCTTTGAAAGTCATGCTGGCCTGTGCCTAAGCTCGAAAGTACCTCCTTATCTTTTGTTCCACACACATCTCTGAAGCTCACCTTCAGCTCTTCAGTAGCTACAAACACATCACAAGCAGCTAATCTCTGTAAGAACTGAAGTCCTGCTCTATTTATAAGTTAGTGATACTGCAATGTACTTTCCTGAGAGCCAATTTATGAAGGATTATAACCTTCATAAAAGAATTCTTGGCAAAGATAAGTGAACCTACATGTTAATGAAAAACAAAGATGCATTCTACTTTCTGTACTCACTCAACATTCCAGGAAAGAAGTCCATCTGCATTGTAATTTTCTGGAATTTTTCTTTCTCCTATTCTCTTTCACTGTTTTAAGATTGCAAGTATGAAATACAGAAGTTTAGACTAATGCCACCTTTTAACTGGCAAAATATTTAACTTAAATGTTTTTTCTTAAAGATATGCTATTGGATCTTGTCCAAGAAACTAAAAAAATAAGTATTTTACCTTGAATTTTTATTAAGAAACCTTCTTTTTGTTGGAATACTATAAAAAAAAAAAACTAGATTTCATCAATTACAACTCCAGTGTTGCCATGTGAAGGTTTGATTGATTGAAGTTTCTCCTTACTGTGACAAATTAATTAAATAAGCATTTTTGTCCTTTAAACACAAGATGTATAATCACTCTAAGGGACAGACCTTTTACACAAAGAGGCATGGTGTTCTTATCTTGTTTTACAACTGTGTCCTTATTGTAACATTTTAAGCTGCTATTTCTATGTGTAAATATTAGAATAAATTACAGATAAATTAGTAAAATAACTGGGAAATAAACTAGTAAGACTGGGCATAGAAGAGAAAAAAAGATTAATAAAGCTGTTACACAAAAAATGAACCTCAGACTGCACTGACTTGAGTTCTAAGAGAAAAAAAAGAATTAAGCTTAAAATTTCATATTTTTTCTTACTCAAAAAGAAAAATAAATCAGGTAAAGGGGACACTGAGTTATCAGGAAATTTGAAATATAAAACAGGAATAGTGGAAAGACAAGTGAAAATGGAGAGTTATATCACTTTTGAGTAATTGAACAGAGAATTATTTTTTTACCCTGAAGAACTACTGGCCTTAATTGGTTCTCACTGACTACTTGGCAAGTGGAAAAAGGAAATACGCAGGAGCTGGGATACTGTCGGAGGTTGAGGGGTATGGAATTTTTTCCCCTTCCCTGTCACTAGGTTACTAATGACTGGATACTTAAGGACTATTAACTTGTTTTGTAAGAGACAAAGAGCTAGCTGGGCATGGTGAGAAAAGAGCAGAGGTGGTCATCAGAGACGACACTCTGACCACGGGCTACCAAGGAGGGAGCAGTGGGAACTGCAAGCTCCTCAGCTGCCAGCGGCAGAAAGTTTCTTTGGTCTGTGCTGCTTTTCTTCTCGTTGGTGACTGAGCTTTCGTCTGGGAAGGGGACGTTTCCTGAAGGGCACATCCTCCTGGCTGTGCCGGCAGTTTTCTGC